>JAHHUM010002140.1:0-250219 GCA_036173005.1 Crenichthys baileyi | reverse complement strand
TTTTAAAAATACAATAAAATTTTGATAAAGTTAGAATCTATTGCATCACATTGGGTAACATTTAAAATGTCAATTTCTTCAAAATAAAGTTGATAACTGTTTTATTTGATGTGGAGGTAGATTGTAGATGTATTGTTAGTATCACCATTGTATCATGTTTGATAAGGTAACCCTGCCCTTTTTTTGGATAAAATGAACATAATATTGTTTTTAGAAAAGCAAATCAGTTCTATTATCTCTCAAAAAGTTTTTTTCAGCTCGGTGAAAAGCAACGGTTTAACTCGGGGAGGAAAGCTAAGAGGAGAAACTGCTCAGACACTGCTCTTCTTTCCATTTCTAGTATTTCTCTTGCTATTACCTTATTGAAAGGCTGCATTTTCTAACCTGCTCCAGAGCAGGTTTTCAGCATAGGTTACCATGGTGACAGACCCAGGTAGAAAGTGGACCAAATCTGGAACTAAACTTGAAATTACAATGTTGAAATCCATTAATCTTGCTTCGTGGTACAGGCCCATAAATTGTTTCCTACTGTCTTATTTTTAGGTATTTATGGTTTGTTTGTTTTTGTTTATTTTAGATGTTTTTTATAATGAAGGGAAGCCAGCAAAATAAGAGTCAATTCTGAATATTGTTTGTGTGAAAAAGATGTTCTCCTCTTCCACATGAACAGAAAACACGCCCTTAATGACAACATTGCTGGTTCATTTTGACCTCATACTTTCCCTTTTCCCGGGTTTAAATTGGGGCCTTAGCTGAAAATTTTGTCACCATTACTAAAAGGAACGTTTTTTTTTATTGGAACATTTACTAAGCTTTTACAGGGGGCGTATTAGGGGGGTTTTTTTTTTGTTTGTGTGTTATAGTGTGTTGTGGAGCTGTGATTGGATGCGATCAGCCAGCCCTGTTTTTTGTTTTTTTTCCAGTGCAGACGTAGATCAAATCTGCATGTTCAGTGTACAGATGGGAACAATACCCTCTGGGGAACATGTGCAAACGTATTCATTTTCATATATTCTCTCTGCTCCATGCATTTTCTCCCACATTCTTCCTGTTCACTGACTCACCACCATTAGATTCATGAGCTGTTACACTCACCTTCTTTTTCCTCTGGTTTCTTTTTAAATCTTCACATCTTTTCTATTTTGTCTGCTCTCTTTCTCCTCACTTTCTGTACACCAATCACTGATGCTTACTTCTTTTTTATCACTCTATAGCCCCCTCATCTTTCCATCCATCCAAGTTTTGAATTCCTTCTTGGAATCGATTGTCAGCTGACATCTCCCAAAACACTCTGACTCGCGCGCACAGTCAACTCCTATCTCTTTCAGAACCCAGCATCAGCAGCCGCCCACGAACCGAAATGTGCGTACTAGATAGCCTCGTATAAAAACATCAAAAACTGAATCGCACACCCACCTACATGAAGTCGCACGCTCAAATAGTTCCCCTGCTGTGGCCAAAAGCACACTGTGGAGCGGCACAGCAGAGTTTAAGTCTGAACACATGCAAAAACACACACATTTAGTTCATCTTTTTAGCGGTCATGAGGGCATTGCTTTTGTTATAAATGAGTCACTGGCAAATACACGGAAGCACACGTACGTAGCTGTACGGGGAAGCCACATACAGCACATAAAGTACATATTGTTCTGGTGGTTGAGTGGCGCGTATAGAGACCACAGCCACGTTATGTACAACCTATAACCTACTTATGCCAACGTTCAGTTGTTTCTCTCTGTTTCGCCCACACATTCAGACTGACACATACATTTACACTCTGTTTCACTGAAGCACCCACATGCATGTGCTGGCAGACCGATGTGCTTATTCATCGATGAACACACACACATGCTTGCGTAGGAGATCATCGTACGCCAAGCAGGCGCAGGCAGCTCCGAGAGCAGAGCGAGAAAGAACGCTCATCTGCTCAGAGGTTGGAAGTCTTGGGGATTTTGTGCGGTCGCTGCTCAGGTATCGGACAGCCTCGGGAATCTTCACACCTTTGATGTGTGGAGTCACTGAGTGTGGTGGCATTTAAAAAAAACTTTCCAGAGTTGAATCAGAAAGTGCAACTTCTTTTTTTATTAATTTTGTCATAAGACGAGGACAAAGTGGAGGTGTCCGTCCACTACATCAAATCAAGAGACTATGTATAGCTCCTCATTTTATGTGGACACGCACCTTTCCAGATTTTGTGGCAGATTTTACCACCCAATACAACTGCAGCTGATTCAGATTTCGCTTTTGAAATTCTAATATATAATAGCAGCATTTAAAGTATTTCTTCCTAGCGTTCTTGTTGGAGCGGTCATTAATAATTTGTATAAGGAGCAGCGATGTGCGTGAGAACGGAGTTTTACTTATTTAAAACAAAGAGAAAATGAATATAATATTGAAGAATAACTTTTTTTTAGTGTCACAAACAATTCACATATAATCAGAGTACATTGTTGCTAGGCTGCACTAGATTGCAAAAAAGTATAAATGCTGTGTTAGAGAAAGACATGAAACCATAATAAAGACTTAAAAAGTAACGACAAGAACCCCAATTACACTAATCTTGCAGTGGGGGGGGAATTGTGATGGGAGGGGAGGAGAAAGAAGAGCTGGTGCTTAGAGGTGCTATCAGATGAGACAGATGGGGATTTGTGGACAGATAGAGGAGAACTGGAACAGGCCTTGAATAGGTGGCAGGAAGTGGGCATGAGATGACAGGCAGGGGGGGGGCAGCCAGCCCTGCTTTTTGTTGGCGGACACTGGGGGACAGCCTGAGAGTGATTCAAAGAAGAGGAAACGGTATACACCCAAAAACATAAATTTACAGAAGGTTTAATTGTGTTATGTCAGAGTGACCCTGGCATTCTTGTAAGGAACCTTAATGTGTATGTGTATACTTTAGTACAATTATCTTTATTTTCTCATGTACTAAAACACATAGACTTTATGTTGGTTTCTAGCTGGCTGATTTATTATTATTATTATTTATTATTATGAGATTCAGCTTGCAAATGTTGACTCCCACCTTTACAGTCAAGCACAAACACAGTGAAAAAGCCAAATGTCAGAGAGATGGAGAAAAGGCTTTCATGATGACAGAGGGCTTCAGTTCATGTAAAAAAAAACAAAAAACTAAATAAGAGTCTCTGATAAGCATATTTATTTATAGTCCGCAAGTTACAAAGCACCTTTACTAGATTGTCCTCAAAGCTGCTGTCTGAAAACAGTAACGGCAAAAAGAAGATGTGGTGGAAAAGATTAGGACCAGTTTAGGACCAGTTCCATTAGCAGATGAAAAGACATTTCATGTAATCATTCTGTGTTTGTTTAAAAACTCACTTTCTGTATCAAGATGATATTTGCATCTATTATTATTTTTCCACCGTGGTATTTGTTGCTCGGAGATGCATTTACATCAAACAAATGCTGTCTATTTATTTATTTATTTATTTAATTTCAATGCTGTCTATTTAAACAGAAAGGTGATTTATTTTTCTCCTTTTGAGATGTTGCTTTGTCTGATTGCATTTAATTTCGAAATGACCACATTCACAGAAATTAATGAGCTGCAAACATGGGTTTTAAAATCTAAAGTTTGCACTATGTAAAAATCCACCTGGCTACTCCTTAAAGGTCACATATGCTATTAAATCATTCAGTGGTGGTCTATATAAAGTGGAGCTACAATGCTTTGGTCTGAAGTCCTTGTTAGTGTAGCACCACAGGCTCCTCTTTTACCCCTGTTCTGAGGTGCGTCTCGTTTTGGTGCCGTCTCTTTAAATGCTGTTGAGGCCCTTCACACCCCACTCCCTCCAGGTCGAAGAGCGCTGAACTTTAACCCGTTCGGCCATTGTCGTAGTTTGATAACAATTATCTAGCGCCTCAGAAACAAGACAAAAAGGCAAAAACAATGCAAAACTGTTAATGTAATAATACTATTCCAAACACGCAGTACGGTTCAGTCCTCAAGGAACTAAAAGCAGCACACAGCACTAACATAAGCAGAAGGCACGATGCTACTGCTATCAAAACAATATTAACACAATAAATTCATGTCTAAAATAAAGTCTGTTGTCATTTTAGCGTTATTTGCATCTTACCGCTTTGCTATGTCCGTCGTTTCCATAGACAGAAAAAAAATGACCCCTTGATCAGATGAAGTCTTTCAGCAAATCCTTCTTGATCGTATTTGAAGTGGGGAAATGGAAATTTCCTCACTGGTGTAGGTAGATTTGCATGAAAAATGAAATTTAACCAGGCACTTTGAAAAGGTTCTGATGCAACAACCGAACGAAATTTATCCTCTTTCAGCTTAGGCATACTTGGACTAAAACATCTCAGCGAGAAATAAATATGGCTGATATGCGAAACTGATCAGCTGGAAGTTCATGACCTTACTTAGCTGTTCCGCAGCAAATACTGTGACGTAACGGTTGGAAAAATGTAACGGATGATAGAGAAAACTGAATGGACTGAAAAACATGACCCAAACAGAATATAAAGATATCTCCGCAGCACCCGGAGAGACTAAATTCAACTTATCTGCACTCCTACAGACTCCCAAGTACACAGCAAAATTGATTTAAAGGCAAAAAAAGTATTTTGCGTGATGCGCCCCTTTAAGGTACAACATAAACACACACCCACTGAGCTATTTAGAAGTAGGTGGAAAGTCTAGAACACATCATTGTCTGTAAACTAACGCAGCCAAATGAATCCCAGGAAGCCCTATTAAAAGGCCACACATGATATCAGGATAAGGGAAACATGAGCACCTGAGTACAGCTTACCTGCTCCATGCAGCACATTTAACCCTTTAACCCTCAGATTTGTAGAGTTGGTTGGCATGAATGTTGAGATTTTTCACATAATGTAGTTTATTTACTTTTACATGTTGAATGCATGTTGAAAACAAACACTAAAATTATTTTCTACACATGTCGTCGTGCTACACCCAGAAACCTCTTATTTATGAGTGATCAAAGCCATCTGTATTTTTTATTAACACTAAACAGTTTTTTGACAACAGCAACTGGTGGAATCCTAATGTCATAGATGTGAAAAGGGTCTAATTTTTCCCCCAAAGACCCAGGATTTATTAGCTTCTGGACATGGACTAAGCCATCGCCATTATTTATCTGTAATATCAAGCTAACCTAACCAGCAGACATTCAGTCAGACAGACTCGTGCTCCCTAACATGGAGGGAAACCGCTTCGATCAATACACACTATATTAAAAGCTGGTTGATTAGGACTATGTTGCCCCACATTCATGCTCTCCTTCTCTCCCTCTCTCTCCACTTCCCCTCATCTTTCCACTGTTAGTCTCTGAGATAATGGAAAACCGTTCATACATATTGATCACCTGCAACATAATGAGCTTCTGCTCAGCTAGGATGTTTGCTTCCCCTTTTAGTGAGTGATAAGCAGGCAGTGCTATCTGTTTGTAATGTGTGTCAGCAGGTCTAGAGGCTGTGCAGTGTTTGGGTGAACATTGCTCAGACATGAACTGGGACACCACCGTGACGGGGGGAGAGATAATATGCCAATAGGGTGTTGCTGCTGCTGCTGCTGCTGCTGTGGGCCTGTATGTTGATAATCATCCTCAGGTTTCTACTGAGTGGGGCTGCATCAGAACGCTGTTATTGCTCGGGGATTTAGAGTTTTAGAAACTAAGAATTTGTGATCACAGTTATTAAACTGGGAGACCCAAAATGATTAGCTGCACGGTAGGCCTTGGCTGCTTTGAGATAACCCTGGGTAAAAATGTTAGGCTTTCCTGTTGTTTACACAAAAATAGAAAAAAGACATAAATGTATTACATGAGCTGAAAGCTTTTATTTAAAGCAGAAAAGCCAGAAATGATTCCTACTGCTGCTAAGCTGCTAGAACATTTTAGGTATGTTTTTACTGGAGTGACTTTTATCAGGAACAAGGGGTCATTTCCTGTGTATCCACTACAGGAACCAGGACTTTTTGGATGGACCCTGAAGTAAAGGTGGAGCTTGGCTGTAGGAGGATGCTCAGCATGTTTTACTGCTTGAATATCCCCAGCATTTTTTATTTATTTATTCACATCCCAGTTTATACTCTGCATTAAAAATTTTCTGTTAACTTTAAATTACATGTCAGTCAGGATGTGAGATTTGAAAAACATACAATACACAATGATAATCTCAATTAGAGCTGCTAGTTCGCTCTTTCCTTCGTCGGGAGTCAGGAATCGGTGCAGGTAATTTAACGTCTATTCTAGCTACGCATTTTCGCACAGTTTGAAGCGGCAGTCTGGGGCTTTTAAACCATAACTGCTATGAAACAGTCAGAGATAATAACCGGTTTGGTCGGATTTCATTTTTTTTTATTGCATTATGGACATTATCTATATTAAGCACCCAATAAAATGGACGCCCACACACACAAAAAATGGAGTGGAGATGCAACTGTGAAGCCATCCACAAGAAGGGACAGAGCAGATTGTACTTCCTTAGGAAGCTTAGGACCTTCAGTGTTTGCAGCAACATGCTGCATATCTTCTATAAGTCTGTTGTGGAGAGTGTGATCTCTTCTGCCATCATCTGCTGGGGTAGCAGCATCAGAGCCAGGGACTTAAAAAAGCTCAACAAGCTGATTAAGAAGGCTGGTTCTGTTCTGGGGACTCCTCTGGAACCTCTGGAGATCATTGTGCAAAGAAGCATCCTCTTCACGAGACTGTTGTACAACAACAAAGTGTCTTCAGTCAGAGGCTTCTTCAGATCTGCTGCAAGACAGACCTCTACAGGAGATCCTTCCTGCCCCACAGTCATCGGCATCTACAACAGCTCTTTGAAAAAACCTGCAGAATATGAGCTACAACAACATTTAATTTCCCTTTGGGATTATTAAAGTATTATTCAACTGTCCTGAACTGAATTGAAAAACAGCCTAGAAAACGGAGGTTCCTGGAAGTAAACTTGCGGAGAAAAAAAACGCACAGGAGCTCATAGTCAAAACGCATCTATTTATTATTTTAGGTTATCTAAAACAATTTATTTAGATTTTAACACCAAGACCTAAACAAAAATGTAGAATGAACACCCACTAAATTTAGTAGTAATTTTCAAGTGCTTTTTAGGCAGAATATAATATAAGTTTCTTGTTATTTATACAGTTACAAAAGTATAATTTACTGGTTAATTAGTAGGGCTCTCTGCTATGGTAGCAAGCCTGCAGTTGACCGCCTAAAGGCTAGCTCACCAACTGTAGTTTTAAAACACCAGTAGGGGATTCTCCTTCACGCCTAGTTTATACCTGCCGTTTCTGTCCTCACGAATGGCGTCAAACATTGCGTGGAGGGGTGCGTTGTCTCATTTCAGCCAGACGTTTAGTTCCCATTTTTGTAACTTTCTGCAGGCAGCAAGAGTGTTGCCCGCCAAACAGGAAGAGCTGCAGGGTAGATTCTGACATGTCACATCATAGTCTAACCTACCACTATGCATGGTTTAATATGAACTCTAAGGGAATATTTATAGCTAATTATTACGTACACTTTCCAAAATACCTAAACGTAACACTTTTAAGGTCAGACTTTGTAATTGAAGTCTTCTATCAGGAATAATTGTCCAGAGACAATATTCTCTATGTTGCAGCTGTATATATTTTCTAAACAGTGAGAAGTTGGTGAGGGGGGTCGCTGGCACAACTATTATTAATACGGTGCTAGGGACCTTGATGTCAGTATAGTTGCCTATAAAGATCCAACTTAAGTTCAACCAGACAAAACGTATTTTCATACCATCAAATATGAGTTCTAAAATATCCACAGATTCCTCCATGAACATTTAATCAGAACTACTATTCAGTTTAAGGCTTAAAACGCAAAACCGTAACAGGATAAAACAGTATGTCTGTTAGCAACAACAAAATCAGAAACTCTCTCTGTAGTTTTAGTGGCATCCTGAGCAAAGGCTACCCATGTTTAAAATTCTAACAACTGTTTTTAGAAAGCAAACCTGGCTGTAATCTCATGTTGCCTGGGGTCGATTGTTAAAATTTCAGGTTGCTTTAAAGGAGTTATCAAAACGATAAGGGCTTTCTCTGTAATCAGAAATGACTTGCATTTAATTTAACACAGATTTCTGACACAAAATTGTACATTTTTAGCTGAATTTAGTAGGTTGGTTAAAGAAAAAAGAGAGAGAACACGCAGCTGTGGTTCTTTTGGCAACAAATCAGTTCATTAAAAATAACCTCAGTATCTCTTAACTCTGTGCGTCAGACGATTCTGAACAGATTCCTCCCACCTTCGCCCGACATTTGCTTTTCTGAATATAACTTTTTAATAATACCAGAGCAATTAATGAACGAGCAAAGCCAGATCCTGCAATCATGCTCAAGCTGACTTATGATGTATTTTCAATTCTACATCGAGTCGAAGTTGTTAGATGTACACTTTGCTTTAGATAAATGAGAGTGACCGATGCTCTCCTTAGTATAATACAGATAAAGTTGAAACATACAAAGTTAAATTAGGATATTGAAGTGAAGCGACAATTGGCAAATTGACCTGAAACACACATGTTCTGCTTGTCTATAGGTGAGGGGATTAATGAACAGCATATTGTGCGTCTTTTAAAATTGCCTACATGAATAGGATGACCACAGATTGTGTTTACTCACTGGCAGTGCTCAGCAGACTGTTCTCCTATGTTTACTACCCATTCTCATGGTACTGGAGTGTTAATCTGCTGCACCATTCTGAGTGAGGATGGAGGGCAGCCTGAGCCTCACTTGAGTCTGAATGCTGATGTGACCAGCATCCTAATCACCTGTTCAGGCTCTGCGAAAACACTGAAATCATCACACCTACATGTACACCCCATCGCTGTGCAGTCACCGTTGTCAAATATTCAATGTTCGAGCCGCACAGCTTCCCGTCCCCACGTCACCCGCATCTGATCCGTAAAAAGCCCCGCCTCCTCCAGACGCCCATTGTTTGTCACAGAGCTGTCAGAGGGTCGCGGAAGAGAAGCAGAGCAGACTGAGGAGCTTTATGACTCACACTGTTCTGCAGCCTGGCTGCCTGGCTCAGAGAGGTGCTTCAGAGGAAGCAAGGGCGTCCTGGGGTCCTGAGCTGTGTAACAGAATGTCCATCCTGTCCTGCTCTGTAAAAATGCAGTTTGTGTTTTCTAGGCATGTTTTGTTGCTGAAAATGCAGATTATCCAAAGCCATGCAGGAGAGAGCCTATGCTTGCTTTTAATGATGGTACTTCATTGATTAATTCATTCTTACATCCATTAGCTGTACACACTTCATCTTGTGGAGGGTTGCAAAGGTTGGAGCCTGTCCCAGCTGACATTAAAGGGGAAAGGAGGGATCGATCACTCTACTAGACAAGAAGAGACACAATTACTTACATTCACACCTCAGCCAGGGTCCAAAGACGAGTTTGTAAGGAAACAACTCTGGTGCAAGCCTCTTGCCAGATCACCATGTCCAGGCTACCGCAATAAACTACCAACGTATCCATTCAGTGCTGGCCGGACAACTGGACCACACAACCGCTTGGATTCTTTGAGTTTGTAGAATTTCAACTAGTAATTGTACTTACACCAGATTAATTAATTTCAACATTGCTTGGTGGTCCTCTGGTTGGGGTTGGCTCATGGCTCCTTACGTTTTCTCACATTAGCCATGATTCAGAATATTTTAGTTTTAGACCCCAAGTACATGGTGTGGCCGTTTTTCCTTTAGTTCAGAGCTAATGGATTCAAAATTGTCCATGTCAACATCAGATTTCATCACCCAGCAGAGCTCCACTGTTTGGTATTTGGACTGTGTGTATTGTGCCCCACACCACCCTCTGTCTTGCCTGTTTCTGTTGTCCTCAACACTGATATCTCTGCAGACTTCATGTTTAGGACTCTCCACGTTCCCATCCATTGATAAGTGGTCGGTCTAAGCTTAAAAAGTTAAATGAAAAAAACAAATTAGGAAATCAAACAGGAACACTGAGTTTGATGACACGATTAGGGCCTGTATTTCCTGCTCTCGTGGACCCGTAGCTACCTAACATTTCATCTAAGTTGTTGCCTTGATTGAAGAATCCTTTCTAGCTAAATAAGCAAGCTGTGGTCCTGGCTAGCAGCTACAGTATCTGTTTATCTCTCACGCTTCTTAGTGATAATAAACATTGAGAGCCTGGGATAAGTTATACTGTTTGATATAAAACATCAAAACAGCAGTGCATTCTGGTCTTGAATGTTGACATCTTTAGAGGCTGGATTCACTCAGCCAAGGGCTATTTAAAGAATGTTTGTGATGAACCAAGAACTCTTTATTTTAGCTGCCTGTAAGCAGCCACTCTAGATGTTTATTCTGTATTTTTTTCTTTTCTTTTGTCCTCCGTCAAATCTTTTTTTCTGAAGTGTTTCTCTTTGTCAGAGTGCATTCTGGATTCATTTGTATGAGCCTTTGTGTGTTCACATTTGTTTATGTACGTTGTTTGCTTTGTGGAGACTACCGATAAACTTATTGATGCCCTCAGGATCAAAAGCTCCCCATTAGGGGTTTTTGAGCCACATAAGCTCTGACTCTCTCACACACACACACACACACACACACACACACACACACACACGCTTTTTTAAAGAAAAACACACAGCAGCCAAGGATCAAAGCCTAAGCTGTGCTTTCTGTCAGTGTTAGTTGTCCTGTTTTTCTTTTAGTGTCTGGCTGCATGTGGAATTTTTCTTTAGCAGATCTTTATTGGTAATTTCTTTGGATTTAAAGCATTTTTAATCAAAGTGAAGCATTGGCTGAGTGAAAAGAGTGTTTACACACAGATCCCACACAGCAAACACTCTAATGAATATTATTAGGTAACTTATCAGTTTGAATGAATGCGGGGATCGCAATAAATGTGTGTTAGGCGTTTCCATTTGTGTGCAAGCTGCGGAGTTTAAAAGCCAATTTTCCTGTTAAATGTTTCACTTTAAAACCTGTTTACCATTTTTGCATACATGTAAGAGAATCCAACCTAAAACCATGATGAGTGTTTTATTTTTCATATACAAGCACAGCCATATATTGGTTTCTTAACATAAAACTTAAGAGATCAGATGTAGTAGTTCTGAAAATTGACAAAGCAGTAGTTCAGAATAGTTTTCCTGCTCGGATAAAAAGCACAATTGAATTGAGGACACAAGGAAGGAAATCATAGCCTGCACTATATTTATCAAGTCCAGGAGCATCACTAAGACTTTATACTAAAGTGTCAAACCAGGTCTCCGAAATATCTTTTTGAAATGTAACTTTTATTTTTCTGGGCAACAAACCTTTGCATAACAGCTAACCAGCAGTAAGCTTCAATTATGCGAATTAGACTAAAGATATTCAATGTTTTCCAGGTTTTGTAACCATGTGCAATTGTGAAATGGTTCAACATGGAACCCTTCAGCATGTTCTGTCCACATGTTCTCCCAAAGACGCAGCAGAATATGCTGTTTGGTGTGTGGGTGAAGTCAGCTAGCCCCTAGCGATGATGCTCACCACGGAGGTTGGACTGGTTTGTCATGAAACAAAATGCTCGCCTGTTCAAGGTTCATGGTGAACTTGCAAATGTGCTCTGCAGCGGGAGCTATGTACTGGTGGCTATTTTGAAGGGTGTCATTTTTTCCTTGCGTTCTAGTTTCCTTCTTAATTTTCTGGATATACTGTAGCTTATAATATTTCTTTTCAGCTACTTGCACAGATATGTTGTGTGGCAGAATGGCGCAGAGACCATCATGTGTTTTTAATCTGTGCCTTATAATCCAATGGGTTCCCACTCTTTCTCTTTCGCCGGCTAAACGCTACCTCTGCTGTTGTTGCGGGTTCTGGTCATGTCGCTCCTTCACCATCTGGTTCCTTTGCAGTTTTGGTCGTTTCATGCCCGATTTTTTTCAGGAACGTAATGGTTAAGTCTACAATGGGATGTTTTATATAGTCTGTGTGTAAGTTCCTACCTGCCAAGGCATGGAAGTAAAATAGTCTCATTAGAATCAGACATTTTTTAGACATTGAATTTATGACACTGAATTTTTATCCTGTGCAATTATGTGTATGAATTTTTTTTTGTAGTTAAAATTTGCCAGCAAAAATTCACCTGCAAGAATTTGCCTGAAAAATTTCACCTGCAGAAATTGACCTGCAGAAATTGACCTGCAGAAATTGACCTGCACAAATTGACCTGCAGAAATTCGCCTGCAGAAATTCGCCTGCAGAAATTCGCCTGCCAAAATTCGCCTGCAAATGTGTTGCCGCTTCTTCCGGTCACTTGAAAACAAGAGCATCTGCAGACAGGGTTGGGGCACAATGTGTCATCAGGTCAGTCAAACATTTCATTCAGTTCCATTACATGAAAAAAAATACCGAATCTCAAATGGGTGTTAATTACCTGGTGTTTTGTAATAATATATTTTTGGCAGAAAAATCTCATCACTGATCTTCATTAAGCCACTATCCAGCAAACTGTTAAGAGACTCACCTCTGCCCAAGGCAATGGTTTGTCACGTGATCAAATAAGCGTAATCTGATTGGCTAAAAGACGCTCGACTCGATCAAGTGCTGATTGCTTTAACACCCATTTGAGATTCGGTATTTTTTTTCATCTAATGGAACTGATTGAAATGTTTGACTGACCTGATGACAGCTAGTGCCCCAACGCTGACCGCAGATGCTCTTGTTTTGATGTGACCAGAAGAAGCGGCAACACATTTTCAGGCGAAATTCTGCAGGCGAATTTCTGCAGGGGAATTTTTTCAGTTGAATTTTTTCAGGTGAATTTCTGCAGGTGAATTTTTGCTGGCAAATTTTAAGTACAAAAAAAATTCATATACATAATTGCACAGGATAAAAATTCAGTGTCATAAATTCAATGTCTAAAAAATGTCTGATTCCAATGAGACTATTTTACTTCTATAGCAAGGAGACCTTAGTCATTTTTTAGCATAACTGGCATAAAATACATGTGCTGGAGCAAATCATTGTACTTTTTTCATTCTGGTGATAATTGTGTCTGTTGTAAACTCTTTGAATTCGGTTCTGTAGGTTTAAAATCTTTACCTATTTTTGTATTATTTGGCCCGTAACTCCTGAGGCATCCTATCAACACAGAATGTGAGTTCTATTGTTTTTAACACATTGGATCAAAGTGAGCCTGTGTTGCTTTCTTGTACGAATGAGAAACGGTTTTGGCCCAGCTTTGTGTTGTGTTGTGATGGAATAATAATGAATTTGATGGTTGGACGGTGACGGGCCTGACAACGCCATTGATCAGCACTGCTGAGGGAATGCTGTGTTACTTTAGGAGATGAGAGGAAGCGGGCGCTGTGGGGAAGGAGAGGTCATCAGTTACCGTTATGTAAGGAAGGGAGGACAGCAGTTGTCTTTGTGTAGCCTTTAAGTCAGGGAGGAGGTGAGGTTATGTTGACAAGGGTTGGATCAAGGGTTGAGGAGGAGAAGAGGAAGATAGCTTGTGTACAAAAACAGATACGACATGGCTCAAAAGAAGAAAAATGATAGGGAAGGAGAGCGAGGAGTGTAGAAAAACAATGAGAAGAAGTTAACAGAAAAGAAAGGATTCTGTATAAATGGAATGTTGGCCTCTGTCCATCCATCATCTATACCTGCTTATCCTTACAGGGTTGAGGGAGGCTGGTCCCCAGTGTTTCCCCTGGCAATTTGGTCGCTGGATATTCACACAGGGACATTCTTTGAGCTAAACTATTTCCTAGTATCTTTGGTGGTATTTTTTAGATTGTTGTCTTGCTCACAGGTGAGCTTCTTCACTAAAGTTCTTCTAACAAACCTCTGAGGCCATCACAGCACAGCTGGATTCCTATTGAAATTAAATGACACATAGCTGGACTCTACTCATTAGGTGAATTCTGTAGGCGGATGGTTGCCCTGGATTTTATTTAGGGGTTTCAGACTACGGAGGGCTGAATACAAATACATGGGACACTTTTCAGAATTTCTATTTGTTGTAACTTGACAAAATATGGAACAAGTTCAATAGGTATGATTACCGTTGCAAAATACTGTGCATGCATCCTTATTCAACTCATGATTCAAGCAAGAAAAGCTTCATACTTTGAGGCAGATTTGTTCAAATTTGCATATACACCTCATCTAATTAATGAAATTGCTTATTATTAGAGTAACACATTAAGCCTTTAGCTAATCTGGAAGCTTTTTATCTACCAAAGATGCTCATATTTATCATGACTAAAGGACAAATCATTTCAATGAGTCCTAATTTTGTGATACAACACTCTTTGCTAATGTATGCAAAATTTTATTTTTGCTTTATTAATAGTTGATATTATTTTATGTCTGATTTGTGTGAGAGTGTGTTGGATTTCTCATGTTTGACAGGCATGCTGTTTTTGCTTCTACAAAGACGGGCCTCTCCAGAACCTCATAGGTCAGTCTGCCCACAGACATTATCGAACCGTTCTCTGCCTCCTTCAGCCCCCTCGTTTCATCCACCCAGGCCTTTTTCTCTAAACAAATAAACAATCAAATATCAGCTACTGCCGGGAAAATACGAGGCGGTATCTGTCAAAGGTGCATTAAGCATCTATTGAGCTGCAGTGATTCAGACTGGGAGCCCTTTTCTGCTTGTCCTTTAGATCCATAGAGAGTTTTTCTTGGTTTTTTTACAATAAGTGTATTCAGTCAGTGAACAACACAAACATAAAACGCACACACACTGTAAATTGATGCTGCAACAAGCTCTCTCTCCTGTGCTTGCCCTTCATTGTACAGTACTTAAAAGATTGACCCGGTTTGACAAGATAAAAACAGGAACACAAACGACAAAAACAGGGTCTAACCATTGATGGACCAGCTTGATTTATTGATCCATTAATCTTTGACATCAGATGTAAACTCAAGTGTCTTTTATTCCATTATATTGTGTCATCTATACTATTGCCATGGTCATCAGAATCAGTCTTCATAGATATGTAGGTGATGCACAGCTTGACCTTACGTTCTCCTGGTCATCCGCAGCGATCTGATGCACCTCTTAATTGTATTTTAGACGTTAAATCAGAAGTAAACAGCAAGTAGAATTTTCTTCAACAAACTCAGCACATAATCAAATTACTAATAATTTATGAGAGAGAGAAACTTAATGCAAAAACCTAAAACTCTGGATATTAAGCCTTCAGAACCTGTTAGAAATCTTGACCCCTCTCTCTCTCTGTCCAATGCAGAGATTCTTGCTTTACCCTTCTTATCTTGTTTAAAACTCCACGTTCTGCATGGTTTTTGCTTTTTATTTTGAGTCTATAGAGACCACAATGCTGGAGGACCGTATGAGAGTGGTTACATAGGGAACGATGTAGGCTTCGAAATCAAATGACGTATTTTCAAAATACTTAACACTTTATGTATGTTTGATTTTCAATTCCAGTCCAGGACACCTAAATAGCATCTGACTTCTATTAATCATATGAGAACAATCAAGAGAACTGCATCACATCCAAATAAAACTCTTATTATGAATTATTTTTCATGAGCAGAGGCAAGTTTTGCCGTGCACCCAGGAGTTCTCTCAAATAAACTCTAAATCTAGCGTGCTCCTAATCTACCTCTTTTGGGATCTACAGCTTGCAAAATCAGCCAGATTCTCATGAGAGGAAGTGAAACTAAATTGTTGCAAGGAAAAAAGTGTCAACAGTTGATTTACAAGGAAGGCATTTTACTGTTTTTTGGAGCCAAGTGAGCAGCCGGAACTTCAGCATTTTAATTCCTATTAACTTGCGGTAGCTGTGGTTTAGCTGTTGAAAGTTTTGCTGAAAATTATGGTTAAATGATCAAATGGTCCTAATCAGAGGTGGAAACCACCAAGCAACCATGCCCCCCAAAAAACAACCAAAATTGAGAAAATCCTTTTTGATGTGGTTGAGGGAAAAATTTAGTGGCCCAGCCAGGTAAGCTGGCCCCTCTGTTGGCTGCTGACAGATGGATCAGCAGCCCACCCTAATAATACCACCCTGGGCAACTACCCATATGAAACCTGCCACTGGTCCCAAGCATTATGACGATTTAAATGGTCTAGTTTGAGCCTACGTTCTCCAGAAAATAGTTTTTCAGGCGAGTTATAGAGACAGACTCTCACAAAGAGACAAAACTGAGAATGAGACAGACGGAGAGAGAGACCAAGAGAAGAACCTTGGCAGAGAAAGCAACAATAGCTTTGCTGTACACCAACAAGTTCAGGGTTTTGCTATCACTTTCCGAGTCTGGGATCCAGTTGTCTGCATGAAAAATCGATTTGGCTCCTAGAGAGCTCAGTCCTTTTGGGAATTAATCAAAATCCTGGATTAGCTTTGCTCCCACAAAGACAAATGGGATTGTTGTTTTTGCCACAACACCCTGCAACCTGTAATTATTTCTCTGCTGTGTACGGGTAGCTTTGTAATTATTGGTGCCCGAAGAAAGAAAAAGAACCTTCACATTTTCCAGTCAAAACCTTCCATGTTTACTCGAGGATGCTGCTGTCCCCGTTGTCATCAGACAATGATTCATCTTTCTTTGAGTCATCCTCCGCTGACCTTGGCGTTTCTTGCTCTGATTGATGATGATGCGCATTGGCTGCTGAGGCGCAGTGGTGGATCCTGAGGAGACGGGGCAGAAGTGAGAACCGGACCATAAAGAAAGTGTTGGCGGACTGTTTTGACCTTTACCATGTGACCCCCCTCGGCAGCTTTGTTGACTAAACTCTGACAGTGTGGCGGTCGGGGACAGAAAGAGATCTCAATGGGGATTTACTGAAGAAGAGAAGTTTAAATGCAGAAGAGGTGTTTGAAAATCCTTTTAAGTTCCTAGTTGTGTTTTTTTAAAATGTCTTGTAGTTTGTTTGTCTGTTTTTTTTTAAATGATAGATTAAAACGGGTGCTTGAGCTAATAAGAAACTGATATTTAACTCAAAACACATTAATGAAAGAGTTGTAGCACTTCAGTCTGCGCAAGGAGAACACTGGCATGGATCAGCGATGATATACTGTGTACAGCAAGTTAATCTTTAGGGACATTGGGAAACGGTCCAGACGTTACATCATGCAAGTGCTAATCTGCTGGAGTAATCATGTGCAACATGATCATGTAATTGTTGCAATAAATTAAGGTTGTCCTTCAGAGAGTTGAACTGTTCTCCATCCCTGACTCAGCAAACATTTCAGACACTGAACATCAGCAATAATATTCGCCGTTCCAAAATTTTCAGGAACTTTCAGCAGTGATAACTCACAGCTGTGAAGTCTGATGAAGCTCCCCGCAGTCTCATGAACATTACCGGTCTCATCAGTGCTGTGATTGATGAAAAAACTCTTACCAAGCAGGATCCGCTGAAGACATTTGCTGCCTCTCAAAATGGAAATAATAGAAGGCAAATAATATTCACTGGAAGATTTATTGCACCCAAACAGATGTTTGTCGGGGAGCCATCAATCCTGGGTTTAATCTGCACTTTGGAGCCCAACACTTGAACACCTGATTCTAATTTAGGTATGGTTACTAGTTTAAACCTCTAATTCTTATAGAACAAGGGTGAGGTGTAGGTTTACATATTTCAGGAAATATAAAGAAACAGTTTAGTGCTAAACAATATCTTTAGGTTGTCAATTAAGCGATGTTGTTCTGAGGCGTTTTTCTGTTTATTAAGCAGACAAACAGAAAAATCTGAGAGATGCCGATAAGCTATGAATGTCGTGCTGCAGAGCAAGGGCTACTCGCTGGCTGGCACTGGTTGACTCGGAGGAGTTAGGAGGTGAGCCAAGTCAGGAACTCTGATACTGATCACTTCTAATGATGCTGGATCGTTTGTACTCATAGGTTCAGCCCCCTTGTTGTTATCCATGTTTATCTGGAGCCGGAAACCCTTGGCTTCAAGGAGAGAGGCTCAGAGCGCGCGCAGCTGAGTTGTCTCAGCGGTTTCATCAGCGGTATAGAGAAGTCGTCCCTCTCAGTGTGTGGAATGCGAGCACTTGCCGAGAGATGAAAGAGGGCGAGTGGTCAGGATTTGGTGGAAGGTCTGGGCGATATGAGAGGGAGCTGAGGAGTGGGAGATGTGTTTGAATGAAAAGAGTTAGTTTCTCCGTCTACTCAGTCTGCCTTTAATCTTCGTGGCCGTTATTAAGTTTGACTCCGTATGGTTTGGTTTCAGATCTTCCCCACATATGTCATCATATAACCTGAGTTCTTTCTGGACTACATATTCCTGTAGGTCTTTTGATTGTTTTTGTTACTCCTTTCTTTTGTATAAGAAGTATTTTTTTCTTCACATGATATCTTGCTCTTTTTCTAATAATACAATTTCTCATATTGAGGTTTTTATACAAGCTGTCAACCTCTGTCGTCACATCTCATTGTTTTATTGTCTCTCCCAGTTTTGATGTCTCGTTCTAACAGTCTAGACATCTAGTTCTCTATCTCTGTTTTTGTCTTGCTAATGTTGCATCTTTCTTTCTGCCTTGCCTGTGGTTTTCCCATCTTTCCACCCTCTCTGTCTTCTTTTATTCTGTTTGTTTATGATATTGTGTGTGTGTTTATTCCTCCCTCTCTAAGCCCCTCACATTTAGATTTATTGAACACAGTGACCTCTGGCCCTTACAGTAGGCCTGCTCTGACATTCCTCTTTGTTTTTCTTTTTTAACAATTCAAGTGTCAGCTTTGCTTTTGCCTTCAGGGAATTTCCTTTATTTCTTCCGACGTGAAGAGTCGCCGTTTCAGTTTGAGTGCTTTGTTTGTGCGCTCTGAAGTAATTGTCGGCTTCAGTTGGGGAAAAAAAGAGTCTTAACTTCCCACAAAAATAGCAAACTATTTTCAGTTCTGTCGTGGGCTGGAGAGAATCTCTGTAGTAGCTTGTCATCAGATAACACCTCTTTTAATTTCAGTTTTCATTTGAGTTAGCCGTGCTCCTTCAGAGGGAGGAATTAAAATGTCCCCACCATATCAGAACAGTTTGTTAGACTGCTCAAGCTGTTTTGAACCATAAAATAAAACACATGCGTAGGCTGTAATGCTTCATTTAGTGAGTTTCAACATTCTCATGATCTCAAAAAAAATGTCTATACCTGATTTAAGTAATATGCGATCCTGTTGACCTACTGTAGCAAGGCTTACCACGCTTTGTTCACATTATAACCACAAACGTTGTTTTTTTATTGGGATTTTATATGATAAACAGGGTGTCAATTATAAAGTGATACAGATATATCTGAAAAGTGTGGCATGCATTTCAAATCAACCTGCTTTACTCTGATACCCCTAAATGAAATCCATCCTTCAAAAGCCCTAACAAGTCCTATTTGCAGTTAGCTACAAGCTGTGAAAGGAGATGCTTTGGTGAGATAACTAGAAGCTATTTGGCCTAGATGTAAAGTGCTATGTGTGGTAGAAACTAAACACAGCACATTTTCCTGAACACAACCTCCCCTCAGTGAAGTATGGGGGTGGCAACTATGTTTTTCCTTTAGGGAGTCTGTTTAGAGCGTTTCATAAAGAGCGTTATATTAAAATAATCCAGCATGTAACTCAGTGCTCATTTGAAACGTAGATAATCTGATAAATAAGAATCTGACGTTTTTATAAATAACTTCTTACTTTAAAAGAAGCATTGTAATTTGTTTTCCAGTCAGAAGATGCCTCCCGGTATGAATAAAGCAATAAGCCAGGCAGAAATCTGATAAATTGGCATCAAAGTGGTTGATCCTCTTCAAAGAGCTGAGCTCTGCGGGGAACAAATGGACCGCCTTTGGCTTGCTGATCATTGTGCTCGTTCTGTGAGCCCAAGCGAAACCACCACAAGTACACTGACTATTGGATCTGACTTTAGTGTTCTTGTCTTTCTTGTTTCCTGCAGGCTCTTCAACCTCACCCTGAAGAAACTGATCATGCTGAAGGAGCTGGACAAGGATCTCACTTCAGTGGTCATCGCCGTCAAGCTGCAGGTCTGAAACAGCTCTGGCTTTAGGAGTGGATCCATAAAAAGCAAATAATGCAGTTTATTTCACAAAATCTTGAAAAAGCAGTTTGTTGTTGTTGTTGTTGTTCGGGTAAAATGTTCCAACGAAGCCTGGAAAAAGCTGGACCAATCAGAAATTATTCAGCAATTTCCACGTCTGCATAAAGAGTGGAATATGGCAAAACGGTTGAGGAAAAAAGGTTTGAGTTTGCATACTTCACTCATTATCTAAAAGACAAACAAATAAAAGGCCTTTTCACGCTGATTCTTATTTAGATCGTGTTTTTTATCTCTGATTTGCCATGTCAAATTTATGTTACTTCTAACTCATTGATTGTTTTGGTTTTTCACTTATTGCCACATAACTTACAGATGCACACTCATTCCAAAAACTAAAAAAGGGTCCATTTTACTGCCGTTTTTTCTCTATTGTTGTTGTTGTTTGGGCCTCTAAACTCTCTTAGATCAAGGTTTTAAACTGGACTTGTATGTAGTCTCTTAGCTTGCTCTAGAAACAGCCATTTACCACACTGCTGACTTGGAAGCCAACTTCATATTTGTGTTCTTTCATAATTTGTTGAACATGGAAATAATAAATGCTACATAGGTCAACGTTTTGTACCCAAAACCAGAATGTTAAAAACATAAGTGTGGAAATGGAAAATTTGTGTTTTTCTCCGTGTTCTTAAGTCTAACCATATGCATTTTAAATTGACTGTAGAGATGATTGTGTTGGCCCTATGATGGACTCGCTATTTGTCCAGGATGTGTCCAACTTCTCACCTGATGAAAGCTCTGAGCATGATAAAACAGACATGGCTTTCATTAATCTTAGAAATAAGGTCCTCCTTAGTTAACTTAGCTTGAATTTAGCAATTATCTCTGCAGCTTTAATCAGGAGAATCCAATTATAGGACTTAGAGGATTGAGATTCCCTTCTATTGAGTGAGCCAAAAAAAGTAGCCCAGTAGAGGTTTACAAGTTTACAAGTTGCTCGTTGTTTGTTCAAGGCAGGTTATTGGATCTGTATGCAATTCTTTCGACATGTTTTAACAGCTCAAGCACTTCTGCCAAAGATGCGTACCTTAAATTACTTTGCTCTTGTCACTGAGAGAGAAAGCAGTGCTGCAGGTCTTTGTTTCGTAGAATTGATAGGCCATACTTTTAACAGAGTAAGCCTTTTGGCAGCAGAACCAGAAGTTAAAGTTAACATGCATGATCAGAAATGTCTGAACTAAAGGGCCGTACAGACTTTTTCCTCCATGAAATTTATCACATTTTGTCACGTTACAGCAGCGAACCTCACTGCTACTTTATCGGGAGGTCAACACAACCCTTGCTGCCTTTTCCTGTATTTATTTGATTCCATCTTCCGATTGACTTTGACCTGCTTCCCTGTCTCTGCATCTCCACAGCATGATTCTGCCACCACCATGTTTCCTTTAGATTTACACATCGTATCTCCTCTGTGTGTCTCCTCATCAGGGCTCCAAACGGATCTTGCGCTCCAATGAGATCCTGCTTTCTTCAGCAGGACTGACAGAGACGGACTTACAGCTCACCTTCTCCCTGCAGGTACAGACCGACGTTCACACAGATCCGGAACCTTCAGTCGAAACTGAGCTGCAAGCTCACTCTATTATTCATTGGAAACAAAAAACAGCTGCTGTTAGTGTGACCATTTTGCTGTTTTTTCTCCAAAGTGAAAAAAAAAACTGTCATTTACATGGAGATCATACAGGTGTTCGCTCTAACATATACTCCGTGCACCCATGCAGAGAACAGGTCATCTACTGTATTGTTTCTTCTGCTCTAAATCATCCCATCCTTATTCTCACAGTGCTGAATGCTGCTAAAAGGTCAGAGTTTCACTCTGTGGATTGTAATGTGTGCACTGATCCGGACATTATGCATTAAACTGGCTGCAGCATCTACAACGCAGCAGTGGAGAAGGCTATTAAAACCAACCAGCAGAGACTTGTCATGGCTTTCACCATTGTTCCAGGAGCCAGTTTGTTCCAATTATAGTTCACCCGGTGAGGTCCTTAATGATGGGTTATGCCATAGTTCGGATGTGACTAAGTGGTTTGGTGCTTGGGGAGAACATGGAAAAATTCAGGGGGTGATAATGCATTCTGCAACAAGCCATTAAGATCCATCTAATTATTCAGGACATTTGAAGCCAGTATAATTGTTTTGTCACTCTGCACCCATCTAGCAGTTCATCTGCTCACCTGTAAGGTGTGTGTGTGTGTATTTGTATCTGCAGTACCCACACTTCTTGAAGAGAGATGCCAACAAGCTTCAGATCATGCTGCAGCGGCGGAAGAGATACAAGAACCGGACCATCCTGGGCTACAAGACCCTAGCTCTGGGGCTCATCAACATGGCTGAGGTATTAGAAGGGTCAAAAAAGGAGCCACAAATAATAAATATGATTCCACTGTTTCACTCAATCTGATTTCATTTATGTGCAGTCGTTTTATTTTTTATTTTTTATTTTTTGCCCATGTGATATGTCCAGAATTGTCTAGAACTCAACAGCAATAAGAAAGAGGCAATGAAGAAAAACTGATAACTTTTCATGTGACTTTTGGCTTTTGTTATTGTAGCACAGGAATTTTTTTTTGAGATTCTTTTTTAGTCTCAGTGTATTCATTTCCTACTTTGTTCTACAATTTTTGCATCACACCTTTCCTGGAAAGTGGTTTTAAACCATTTCTCCACCACTGATCCGAAAGATGATATTCCACTGGTGTAGAGCTATTGACAAATGTCAGCATCATGTTATTGTGCTTACCAGTAGTAAAACAAATGATACCATTAGAGATAGGGCTCCTACATAATCTGGAAAAATCTCAATGTTTAGGATTTTATTTGCTTCCCTGATCTGGTTAATTATGAGAAAAGATGAAGAAGTATTGAAAATTATTAGCATTTTTCTAACTTTCCTTCCTTCCATCCATCCATCATCTAAAGTTTGTAGACTCTGTAAAAGATTCATTCAGTGAATTTCTTCCCATATGCTTGTAAAATTAATGAAAAAGAATGTAAAACTGGAAATTTGAGTCCGAAAATGGATTTCCTGTTGCGTCCGTAAAATTCAGATGCATTTAAACGTAAAGAAAATCTAATAATACATTTATTTATTTGACATCAGCAGCATAGCATTGGTCAGTTTCACATTGTTTACCTCCAGTTGCTTTCTAACTTTAAGACCTTAAGCTTAGGACAGGAAGATGGTACTCTCTCATTAACATCTTCTTCTTCCATGTTTCTGCTTCCCGGCTTGAGAGAAATTACTTTGAGCCTCTTACGACATATTTAATGCTAACCTTTACCAAAAACTCAATCCAAGCCAGTGCACTAAAATCAGGCGGCGGTTTTCAATCTTTGGCCTGGCTGTCTCTTAATGGCCTCAACAAATGTCACCATACATCAAACTTTCAATTAGGTTTCAGTCTCTTCTGCCAAAAGCTCCCTGTGTAGTCTCCTTCCTGCAATGTGAAGCACTTTGAAAAGGGATTGGATCTACTGTGTGTGAGTGTTTGTATGTGTGTGTACCTGTCTGTCAACGCTTGGAGGTTCATTATTTGTTATAAATGTCTGCCTGGGATTTTGTGATAAAAATAGTAACACCCCGAATTATAGATGAAAAGAGCAAGAATTCGGACTTCATCAGGTAATGAACATGGTCCTCAGGATGTTTGCGTTCTCTAAAATTAGCTAAGGCTTTTTCAAGTACATGAAAATACAAGAGCAGGAGAAGCTCAGATGCCACCCTAAATCAGACTGTCAGCTCAGATGAAAGGCCCTTCCCATCTAAAATGGAAGGTTACTCTACTTTTTTCTGCCTCAGGCTGTCTCTGCATATAAAATAAAGGCAAATTTTCTGCATGAAGCTCTTTCAGCTGACAAGTTGGCTGCAAAGGGCTCTGCAAAGGGCAAGAACCATAAATGCAAACTCACTTGCAAGAAAGGTTTAAATATTCCCAGCCTGGAGAACGTTTCCAATTTTGTTACATTGAAACCACAAAGTCCATGGTGATGCGAAAAGGTTTGGGGGGGATACTTTTGCAAGGCACTGTATGATGGATGCAGCTCATAAATTTGGGTTTGATAGCTGTAAAAATACCATTTTAAATAAAGACTCAGTATTTCAAAATAATCTAGTTTTAAATTACATGAATTAATTTATTTTAAAGGAAGATGCTGTAATTTTTCAAGCAAAATCCCATCAAAGATACCATTAAAATTTTATTTTAATTTTGTTTTTTGTTGTTAGGTTTTTTACAATCTGAGGACGGATGTGCTGAAGGAAGTCTTTAAGGCCTTTCATACAGAACAAAATGTGAAAAGACACATTAACACATGCTGCTGTATTCTTGCCACATTTTTATGATTTTTTTATGTTTTTATCTTTCTCACTTAAGAGTGAGCAGAACAAAGTACTGACCCAAAACTTAATGCTGATCCTATTTTTATACCCTGTCTGCTAAGTTCAGTGATTTAAGCATACAGTGTGTTCTGCTTTCTCATAAGCTAAACATAAACGCGACTTAGTAATGCAGTGCAGCCATGTTATCAGTGCTGTAACAGTCCATTGGTAAATGCAGCAAATACAAAGCAGTCGACTGTATTTTGTAGTTTACGATAGCTACACACCTACCTACAAACACTGATTGGATCTTAATGTTTCCCTCATTCTTCTTCTTCTTTCCCATCATCATGAAGTTCCCACTGCTCTCCTTGAGGTTTAGCAGGTCAGCTACTAAGATCTACAGTGCCTTGCGAAAGTACTCGGCCCCCTTGAACTTTTCAACCTCTTGCCACATTTCAGGCTTCAAGCATTAAGATATAAAATTCTAATTTTTTGTGAAGAATCAACAACAAGTGGGACACAATCGTGAAGTGAAATGAAATTTATTGGATGTGTCAAACTTTTTTAATAAATAAAAAACTGAAAAGTGGGGCGTGCAATATTATTCGGCCCCTTGCGTTAATACTTTGTAGCGCCACCCTTTGCTGCAATTACAGCTTCAAGTCGCTTGGGGTATGTCTCTATCAGTTTTGCACATCGAGAGACTGAAATTCTTGCCCATTCTTCCTTGCAAAACAGCTTGAGCTCAGTGAGGTTGGATGGAGAGCGTTCGTGAATAGCAGTCTTCAGCTCTTTCCAAAGATTCTCGATTGGATTCAGGTCTGGACTTTGACTTGGCCATTCCAACACCTGGATATGTTTATTTGTAGATTTGGCTTTATGTTTTGGATCATTGTCTTGTTGGAAGATAAATCTCCGTCCCAGTCTCAGGTCTCTTGCAGACTCCAACAGGTTTTCTTCCAGAATGGTCCTGTATTTGGCCCCATCCATCTTCCCATCAATTTTGACCATCTTCCCTGTCCCTGCTGACGAAAAGCAGGCCCAAACCATGATGCTGCCACCACCATGTTTGACAGTGGGGATGGTGTGTTCAGGGTGATGAGCTGTGTTGCTTTTACGCCAAACATATCATTTTGTATTGTGGCCAAACAGTTCAATTTTGGTTTCATGTGACCAGAGCACCTTCTTCCACATGTTTTTTGTGTCTCCCAGGTGGCTTGTGGCAAACTTTAAACGAGACTTTTTATGGATATCTTTGAGAAATGGCTTTCTTCCTGCCACTCTTCCATAAAGGCCAGATTTGTGCAGTGTACGACTGATTGTTGTCCTATGGACAGACTCTCCCACCTCAGCTGTAGATCTCTGCAGTTCATCCAGAGTGATCATGGGCCTCTTGGCTGCATCTCTGATCAGTCTTCTCCTTGTTCGAGATGAAAGTTTAGAGGGACGGCCGGGTATCACAGAGCAGGTGCATTTATACAGAGACTTGATTACACACAGGTGGATTCTATTTATCATCATCAGTCATTTGGGACAACATTAGATCATTCAGAGATCCTCACTGAACTTCTAGAGTGAGTTTGCTGCACTGAAAGTAAAGGGGCCGAATAATATTGCACGCCCCACTTTTCAGTTTTTTATTTGTTAAAAAAGTTTGACACATCCAATAAATTTCATTCCACTTCACGATTGTGTCCCACTTGTTGTTGATTCTTCACAAAAAAATTTAATTTTATATCTTTATTTTTGAAGCCTCAAATGTGGCAAGAAGTTGAAAAGTTCAAGGGGGCCGAATACTTTCGCAAGGCACTGTATACCAGGTGTGCGTATAAACAACAGGGAAAGTCCATGCAACAGGCTAAATATATTACTGGCCAGCAGAGTTTGTATAGTTGGACCCTGAAAGCATTCTACACAATATGGCATCCAACCAGTCCTTTACAATTGAGATAATGCACACATTGATATTGCAATGACAGCTGTGATTGAATATGTTGTTTAGACTCTATTGCAGAAATGAAGTGAAACATTGTACTCAATCTAATGAAGCTATCAGCTGTTGAAAGTAAACTCGAAGCAAAATGACCTGCAAGATGAACTGAATTCAGACACCTGCATTAAAGGTTAGCAGAGCATCATAAAGGAGGAAATTATTATTTGTTCCTGTTCAGGTGTTTCCACATCTGACAGCAGCTACCTTCAAAGAGCTGTTGTTTAAGTAAAGGAAGTGACATTTTTTGTTAATACTTGAGTAATCCTTTTTTATATAAATTTGAGCTCTTTAAATAGAAAGTGCCTTGTGGACTAGCAACTTGTTGTTGGTCCTTTTTGTTTAGAAATTCCTTTTTTCTTTTATGAAGCATTACAGTTTGTCATTAAAGTCTACCGACACTTGTAGGAAGGTTAGCTTTTGCTGGTTGTTAATTTTAAACACACTAAACCTCCCTGTTTAACCTTACAAGTTTCTAAGTAAAATTATATAAAATAAAACATTTATTTTACAGGAGAAAGTAGAGATGCACCAAGGCAATGTTTTTTTAAATGAATTTTTGGTCTGACCTGCTGATTCCGATTTCGACCAATTCCATTTTCTGTTTATTCTAACATCTGTAACACATTAGAGGAAAACGTTTGCTCCGTGTTGGTGGTAGTAGTTTTGAACCCGACAGAAAATTAACGGATTACAAGATTATCCGCGTTCACATATCAAAGCACATGTCTGATTTTGTCAGATTTTTTTTAATAAGCTCAAAAAATTGTTTTTCAAGTTCACACTGTTGGTCAATATGTTTATTGAAGAAAAATGATGGGAGATTTTATCACTTGATGAAAAGGAAGGAAGAAAAATGTAAAAAAGTTTCAGTATTTTGCCACTGGATCACAGATCAGACCCGATCAAAGGAAAATTGGCCCAATCTGATTCCTGGCTGATAAATTTGAGCATCTCTGAAGAAATGCAATGACACTAAAGAGCTGTGATGTTCCTCTCCCCCCCCCCCCAACCGATATTTTAAAACAGATTTTACCAAGGTTGCCGCATTGTGCTCGAACATCTAGCAGAAGCCATGTAAACATTGTCAGTAATGGAGATTGAGAAAGGTTTATCCTAAATGCTGCAATTATGGGTGGGAAATATGTTATTATTTTAGGAGAGAATTGTTTGCATGCTGCAGTTCATCGTAGCGGACTAAATCAGCTGAGGCAGTAGTGGAAGTTAAATGGATTTTTAAAAAGCTCTGCTGTTTTCAAAGAATGAACTTGCATCAAATCCATCATTGGCTGCAGCCTCTAGATGGTTAAAAACACAAAAACAAAAACTGTGGGATGATTGGAAGTCTTTTTCATTAACTATGCACATTGTGATTCTGTGCTGTTTCTCAGATTTGCATAATTTGTTTTCTGAGTGGAAACAGGTTAAAATTAGCAACAGCTACAAGCTTCTCTGAGCTCCTGGCAGCATTCGATCCATGTGAAGGGCACCAGCTAAACCTGAGCCAAGCGAGCGGAAGGATGTATAGCAGTAATGTCTCTCTTTAATCTGTGGCCACGGCTGTCTCCATAATAAGCTGCTCAGACTTCATTAACTCTGTTAGTGTGACCAGACTGCTGAGAGAGGGTGGATGTTTTTCAGTATGCGCACACTCAAACAAAATGGAAGAAATGCCACTGTTGGCTGCAGACATGCAGAGAAATCCTTTATATTTTCCACTGTCTGGTTTTGGTTTGTTAATCCTTGACTTCTTATTTGCCATTTTCCTGAGCCTCATTTTTTTCTACACCTATCTGTTTACGTCTCTGACTGTCCTCCGGTCCTCCATTTCTGTTGTCACACACCTCATTTAAATGGACGGGTCATTAACAAGCTTCTCCAGAACCTTATTTCCTGCTGAGAACGTAATGCATAATCTGAATCTGGTGTTGTGGAGAAGGGACACATCAAAATGCAAGGACAGTGGGCCCCTACAACCAGGTTTGGGACCACCGCCCTGCATGGCTTGTGGAGGTCTTTAAACAGGACCTTTTGTGGCTTTCTTCTTGCCACTCTTCCGCGAAGGCCAGATTTCTCGAGTGCAAGACTAAAGATTGTCGTTTTAACATATTAACCGACCTAGGCTGTGGGTCTCTGAAGCTCTTCTAAAGTTACCATAGACCTCTTAGCCGCTTCTCTGATTAATGTCATCTCTGCCTTACCGCAGTTTAGGTACACGGCTCTTTCTATGTTCAGACGATGGACTGAACAGAACTCTGTGAGATGTTCAAAGCTTGGGATATTGTAACCCAACCCTGCTTTAAACTTCTCCACAACTTCCATCCTGACCTCTCTGCTGTGTCTCCTGGTCTTTGTGATGTCGTTCGTTCGCTAACCTTCTCTAATAAACTTCGGAGGCCTTCACAGAACAGCTGGATTTATACTGACATTAAGTTGCACACAGATTGACTCCACAGAAGGGGCCTGAATATAAATGTGCACCTCTCTTTTCAGATTTAGTTGCAGAAAAAAAACATGTATAATTTTTCCTCCACTTCACAATTATTCACTACTTTGTGTTGGTCTGTCACCATAAATTTCAATCAAATCCGTTTAAGTTTTTGGTTAACCCGTGACAAATGGGGAAAAAGCTCAACGGGGTGTGAATACTTTTGCAAGACACTGTTATTATGGTACTACGAAGTGACTGTCGTGGGATAACTTGTATCTGCTGATAAAAAAAATATAGTTGTGTTTTGACCAATGTGATAAATGGTGAAACTCACTTGCTGCTGACTATTATTTATTTAAAAATAATCATCATTTATACTATTTCCTGTTTTTCTTTCCCTACAGGTGATGCAGCACCCCAGTGAGGGAGCCCAGGTTTTAGGGCTCCACAGCCAACTGAAAGATGCTTCTGTTCCCGTCGCCGAGGTCCGAGTCTACTCCCTGTCCAGCCAGCCCATCGATCACGAGGGACCCAAAGCAAAGATGTCTGGTGTGGCTGCTGTTTTTAACATTCTCTTTTCTTTTTCAGTTAAACCAGCTTAACAACTCCATCTTTTTGTTCCCATCTTTCAGTTGTTGTTACAGTCCTTTCTGTTTTCTCTAGATCGTTCTCCAGACATCGACAATTATTCTGAGGAAGAGGAAGAGAGCTACTCATCCGAACAGGAGGGCAGCGATGACCCTGTTCATGGGCAGGTATGTTTAGACAAAGACAAAAACAATGGCTTTAACTCATTGTTTCTGTAGTCACTTTGCTCTTTCTCTACCGTTTTTTTATCTGTGCCTATCGGCGAGACACTGAAGGGAGCAGACAGACAGCAGAGGGAGATGAGCAGAGAGCAGTGCAGCTTTGTGTTGGCAAATTGAAAAGACTCAAAGTAGCTGGATGGGAAGAAGCTGTGCAGCTGCAAAAAAAGGATGAATGGAGGGTGGGGCAGTCATGCAGCACCGAGGGGAAGATAAACGTTCAAGTAGGGCTGAGAAAAAGGGTTTACCTACAGGGCAATTCAAGTGTTAAATTTTATACTTTAGTGTAGATAATGATCCTGGGGGGAAAAAACCTACTGGTTTTTCTTCAGCAATAAAGTTTGATAATTAACTAAATAAAAATGGATTTGATTGGCATTGTGAGCAGTTGTGGAATTGGTCTGTTTTCACAAACACAATGGGACACATAAGAAGTTAAAGTAGTAAATCCTTATTGTTAGTTCTCAGGTTTTCATTGGAATAAATTTCCATTTGTCCAATGTAGACGTAACTGGAACAGTTTGTTCATTTATCTATCGTACATTAAGGTTACATTTGTGTAATATATCCCAATCCCAACTTTCTACCCCTCAGAGTTTAACCTGTTGCACCTGTTGCTCTCGAACTAAATATGCTCAGAATTTCCAAGTAATCATGATTTCATTTTTCTTTAGGCTTCTCATTCATATCCAAAAAATGTAGCAACTCATCCATATCTCCAAATAAAAGCAATGACTTTAGGTTGTCCAATAGTCCACAGTTTGGATGTTCAGATGCATTATAATGATATACATGTCTGTGCTTATTTAGGCATTAGGTCATCTTGTCAAAAATGACAAAAGGAGGTTCCGAAGACCATCTGATATATGGGGTTTTTCATAAGTCAGATGGGACTTCTTATTTGGACTTTTTGAAATATTTATGGTTGCACCAGTAGGCAGGATGGTAAAGGAGGTAAAACATTTCCAAAGATCACGGTTGAAGAACTGTAGCAAAATCTACACAACATTCATTACTATTTCCTGCAAACCAGTTGTTTGGGAGTCAGCATGGGTTTGCTTCTCCTACAAAGGTCCTGGGAACCGTGGTAGAGTGCACGGCATCATGAAATCTTATCAAAGTATCAAAACATTTTGAATACAAGTCGGGGTATATCAGTAGGAGAATGATCCAAAACATATGAGCAAATCTACACAGAAACTGTTCACAAGATACAACATCTCCAAAACTGTTGGGTGAGTTGAAGAGAGGATACCGAAAGAGAAAACCCAGGACTCTGGACAACGTAGAGAGATTGTGCAAAGAGGAAAGGTCGAAGATGTCTCTCTATATTCTCTGTAGGGTGGGGCTAATCCTAACCCTACTGGCAAAGGGGTTTTTACAGATTATTGACTGCAGTCTTGATTAATAAATATATCACAGATGATTGTTAATACAGCAATTTTTCCCAGCATGTTTTTTCCCCAAATACTCAAATGAGAGGTTCAATGTTTCTGTCATATGATGTTCCTGCTAAATCAGAAGACGTTTTTTTAAGGCTTTTACCACAGAGGTGTCAACAAATCTGACCACTTCCTTCTCTTATTTTTGTAACAGCTTTATTAAAAACACTGAGTGCAAAATCACGTTTCTTACAAAAACCTGAGAGGGTGAGCAGCGTCCTGCTTTTAGAGTAGTTACCTTTTTTCTTTGTGCTTCTCTCAGTATCTGTATGATGAAGACGACGAGGTGAGGAAGAAAAAGCCGAGGCGTAAGCTCCCTCCCAATGCAGCCAGCACCAGGGTAAGACAAATGTCCCTCCTTGTTTCACCAGTTCCCCCATCCCTTCATCTCATGCTTTCCCCGTCTCACGTGTTCTCCGTCTACTGGCTTGTTTTGTCTCTAAAGCAATTTGTGGCTAACCCGATTCCTGCAGTAGCCTTTTCAAACAAATCAGATTTGACTCGACTGATTCCACAAACCTCCCCCCTTCGTGTGTCTCCCGGCCTAACTCGTACTGTGGCTCACTCCTCACTCATTCCGGCCAATTTCCATACAACAAAAAGATTAATACCAGTCGCTACAAGAACCTGTAATAACAATCGGGTCCTGAGATGCTCGGTAACAGTGTCGCCACACTCTTACCATGCAAACACTCAATCAGGCTGTAGATTGTACCACACACATAACTTGCTTGCAGTTTAAGAAGTACTAGGCATTGTTTTGTGCGTGTGTGGTAGCAGGAGTAGGCCGTATCAGAGGGTGATTATAGAGAAGCCCTCCTGTGGAGCTCACACAGTAACCACTGCTGCACTGCTGCAGCTGCAAAACACAGAGATGTTGAATATACTCAATGCATACAATGGCTCCTCTGCCCTCTGAGGCACACGCATAAAAATACGCATCTTCGAAGATGTGGATCTTCGCCTTTTTATCGAAAACATTACAGCTCTTTAAAAAACCCAGTCAGACGTTGTCTTCTATTACTAATGTGGTTTTTCCGTTCTCATCGAACATTTTTACTTGAAGATGAAGGTAAAGGTAATCAATGTTTTATCCATACGTAAATTCCTATCTGTGCAATTTGTTTCTTTTTGTCCTCTTAAATCCTCCTAAAAAGGTTAAAGGCATCAGGGGAGGAAGTGGAGACTGCCAAAGAGTTACGTCAAGTATTAATACTAACAGAAATGTTGTTAACTGCAGGTTTGTTATGAAAGAGGGATAAAAATAACACAGCCAAATTTCCTCGTTATTCCATATAGTCATCCAGGCATTATGTAACAAAATAAAAATTTGTCTCAAGAATATTTTGTGAAAATTCATCATGGTATCATCACGTTTTTTGTCTAAACGTATTTTTAAAAATACAAAAAAAGCATTATTACTAAGCGTAAAGCCGCCAGCATCAATGTTATTATCGGCTTATTATCACACATGCCATTTTGTTAACTAACAATCGTGTTTTAATGAATGAATCTGGTTCCTAAACCACCAACCTGCCAGGGGCTGTAGATGGAAATTAGTCTAAATCTGACACATTTACATGATGGACTTTATACCCATGTTAATTATTGTGCATTGTTCCTTTTAAAGAAAGTACTTGATAATTTCGAAGGGATTTTCTCGAGGAATAGATATTTAGCAAAAGTCACAAAAAACGTACATTTATGAAGAAAAAGATGTGATTATTTTTATGACTAAAAGGCTCTGAGTAAAGCCTGTTTTCAGTGAGTAAAAACAAGCCGCTGAGTCATTCCTGTTAAATATTACATAAAAGTCTCCCTTTTCAAACAGCTTTGCATATTGCATACATAAAAAAATGTTCTGTAATAATTGAGCCAAACGTCTGCGATGTAAGGCGCTAACGAGATAACCCCAATAATTTGCCCCCTCTCTGACATGTTCTACTTTAATAAAACAGGACACCATGAATATCCCTTTTCCTCCTCTGAAATATGCCCTGATGCTGTTTGCATTACCCGCTGCTGCTTTGAGTCATCAAGCATAAAAAGTGAGCTTAGACGTCGTCAGTTTGTTTCTCTCCTCTTTCAGCTCTTCTCCACTCATTCCTTCATACACCCATAAAATGAACATGTGTGTCCTTAGTGCCTTATGTTGCTCTTTATCACACTCTGCAGCAACCCAACATCAAGCAGAAGTTTGTCGCCTTGCTGAAGAGGTTTAAAGTCACGGATGAGGTTTGTTCTTCCTTCTCTCCCGATTTCTCCTTTATGTCCTCTCCTGCCTTTTCCAGTCCATCTTTTATTGCATGGTTCAGAGGTCCGATTTGCTGTAATCTCTGCATGTTTTTCCGTTTGGCTTTGACTTGCAAAGAAGTGTGAGAGATTGGTGGAAGGACAAAAAAAGACACAATTGTAGTTGTTTTAAGTGCCGGTACTTTTCATGTATAATTGAGAGTTATTGCAGCTTGGTTGGTATTTTTTGATCACCAAGTTGTTTGTCTTGCACGGTGGTGTTGTTGCATACAAGAATTCAGCTGAGATTAAATGCAGGTTTTACTTAAATGCTGAGAAACAGTAGGTGCTGCAAATCACAGGGGTAAGAAGAACTGTTGCTATTAAATCTTAAGAAACATGTGAGTTAAAAGAGAAATGATTGACAAAAGTCAAGTTTAAAATGAAATGTTTTTTTTCCAGATGTAACTGGTTTGCAAATCATTTACATGTTCAGTTAAAATTGGTTGCATCATATCAGATCTTCAGAATAAAAAGAATCAGCCAATGTTTTCCAGTGTTGTATGTTCACAGGTGTTTTTACTACAGATAATAGTTTTGGGTTTGAAGCATTCCTCCTGACAGGAAATTAATGTCACTCAGGTAAAGGTAGAAGTTGGATAGCCCTGATAGCTTCTTACTGTATGAGGATCATTGGTAGATGCAGATATATAAATGATCAACTAAAATGCACTGCAGTAAAAAAAGGCCATGAGACAGTTACCTGTGTCCTCTGTGTCTCATCCAGGTTGGCTTCGGTCTGGAGCACGTGTCCAGGGAGCAGATCCAGGAGGTCGAGGAGGACCTTGACGAGCTCTACGACAGCTTGGAGATGTACAACCCCAGTGATAGTGGGCCGGAAATGGAGGAGACAGACAGCATCCTCAGCACACCCAAACCCAAGCTGAGGTAACGAATAAGAAACACAATAATTAGGAGGGCGAGGTGAACAGTTTCCACTGTTGCTTTTCTAAATAACACTATTTACTTTCTTCTGAAAATACAACGCCTTGCAAAAGTATTCACACCCTTTGAACTTTTTCACATTTTGTTACATCACAGCCACAAACTTCAGTGAGTTTTACTGGGATTTTATGCTATGTACCATTAAAATCCCAGTAAAACCCAAAGTAGAGCATGATTTTGAAGCCGATGGAAAATTGATTCATTCATTCATTCATCTTCTATACTGCTTCTTCCGAGAGGCGGGGTACACCCTGGACAGGTCGCCAATTTATCGCAGATGGAAAATGATACCCCTAAATAAAATTCTGTGCAACCATTTGCCAGAAGTCACCTAATTGGTGAATAGAGTCCATCTGTGTGTAGTTTAATCTCAGAATAAATCCAGTTGTTCTTTGAAGGCCTCAGATGTTTGTTAGAGAACATTATATCGTGTTTAACATCAAGTAATGTAGAGGACACAGCAGACATGTGGAAGAAGGAGCTCTGGTCAGATGAAATTTTTGGCCTGCGTGTAAAATAATGGCTGAGCAGTATAACATGGGGGTGGCAGCTTCATGCTGTTGGGGTGCTTTACTTCAGCAGGGATAGGGAAGCTGATTAGAGATTTTGGGAGGATGGGTGAAGCCATGTTTAGGACAATCCTGGAAGAAAACCTGCGAAACAGTTGGACAACAACACTAGACAAAGCCAGAGCTGCAATGGAATGGTTTGAGACTGAGCATGTTCATGCATTAGAATGGCCTAGTCAAAGTCAAAACCTAAATCTGTTTGAAAATTTGTGACAATTATGTGATAAAATGTAAATAGCTTTGCAAGGCAATGTGTGCTCTACAGCACCATCCTAAGATAAAAAACATACACAAAATGTACTCTGTGGAAAATTGACCAATGAGACTCTGTAATGAGATTAACACGACATGCTTCTAAATGTATCCAGAATAGCAACAAAATGAAAGGAAATTTCTTTCAATATTTGCTCAAAATTTTTTTTTTATATATATTCACCCATCCTCTCACCTGCAAATGTTATGTACCTTTTATTCAAGGGCTGGAGGAAAGAATCATGGAGCAAATTAGCCCACACTTGGTAGGCCTCTAAAACATTTTACAAGTGAAGCACACACGTGAAAACAAGTTTAGTATCTACCTTAAAGGCAAAACTAGTGCTTCACCTGCACAGATGAATAGATTGAACAAAGGCCAGTCAGTCAGAGGCCGACTTGCATCTCTTTAATAGCATTTCAGAGCTCCCTCTATTGGTGAAAAGAGCTCTTTGCATTCATAGATAAAAGCCTGGAGTGTGTCTCAACTGGGTCTGTTAACTTTGATCAAACTTCAGAAGTATATCAAAACACTCAATCTAAAAACTATATATTTTAAAACACTAATTAATACACCCTATAATGGATTTGGTAGATTGAAAGAGATCTGCTTTGTAGTTTGTTTCACTGTTACCATTTTTATTTGTTTTTGTCTTATAAATTGTAGATGGCCTGAAACATCAACAAATGTTGAAGGAATTCTGTGCCGTAGCTGCAGTAGGCGTCCTCGCTTTACTGAAATAATCTATTTATGTTTTAGTTCCTGACTGCAGGTTCTTTTGCTAGAGCGTTGAGAAATGAAACAAGATTTTTCCTTTTTGTGTCTTCTTTGTTTAGGCCGTTTTTTGAGGGAATGTCTCAGTCCAGCTCGCAGACGGAGTTTGGAAGCCTGAACAGCAAAGGCAGTCTGGGTCGAGATACATTCAGTCCAGTGAGTAGCCCGGCTTTGCCCTCGTTCAATTAAAATTTTTGTTCAAGGCGAGTGAACATGAAAGCTGGACTCATGCTATTTATATACTCTAACCATAACTAAAGAATTCAGCATCAGGTGACGTTCAGAGCCTGAAAAAACATCAAAACATCTGGTTTAAGGTTGAGAAAAAATCCATAATACAGCTGCGTGAAATCCTTTTTAGAATAAATATTAGGAGAAGCATTTTCTTTAGACGTTTTCTTAATGAGTCGGAAACCCAGAAAGTGTTTTGACAGTCACCATCTGCTGAATACAAAGGGTTCAGTCTGTGTAAAGGATCTCCCTGCATGTCGGTGCTGCAGTCAAGCACAAGCACCTTCAGTTCTTCCTTTTATAATGATGTAGAAATAAACGTTTACTGCAGGGATCCTGTTTATAAGACATAAAAGTACATCCCAAAGAATTATAATATCACGTAAAAATATTTTTTGGCATTCATCTCAGAAAGTGAAACTCGTATATTACTATTGAACCATCACACGCAGAGTGATATATTTCAAGCCTTGTTTCTTGTAATTTTGATTATCATGACTTAGAGGTATAGAAAAACCTGAATTTAGTGTCTCAGAAAATTAGAATACTGTGGAAAAAGCTGATTATTGGACACTCGTGGTGTCCCACGCTGATTGGGTAATTAACTCAAAACAACTGCAAAGGTTTCCTGAACCTTTAAACGGTCTCCCAGTCTGGGTCAGCGGGGACACAATCATGGGAAAGACTGCTAACTGGACAGATGTCCAGAAGACCGTTATTGACATCCTTCACAAGGAGGGTGAGCCATAAAAGGTCATTATTGAAGAAGCTGGTTGTTCACAGGGTTCTTTATCTAAGAACATTGACAGAAAATTGATTGGAAGGAAGAAGTATTGTAGAAAAGGTGCACCAGCAACAGGGATAAACGCAGCCTTGAGAGGAGTTTTAAACAAAATCCATTCACATGGAGTGGACTGAGGCTGGAGTCAGTGCATCAAGAGCCACCACATAAAGACGAACACTAGACATGGGCTGCAAATGTTGCATTCCTCGTGTCAAGGGACTCCTGAACCAGAGACAGCTTCAGAAGTGTCTTACCAGGGCTAAGGAGAAAAGGAACTGGCCTGTTGCTCAATGGTCCAAAGACCTGTTAGATAAAAGTAAATTCTGCATTTCATTTGGAAATCTAAGTCTTAGTCTGGAGGAAGAGAGGAGAGGACAGAATCCATGTTGCTTGAAGTCCAGTGTGAAGTTTCCACAGTCAGTGATGGTTTGGGGTGCCATGTCATCTGCTGGTGTTGGTCCACTGGGTTTTCTGTAGTCCATAGTCAATGCAACCATCTACCAGGAAATTCTAGAGCACTTCATGCTTCCCTCTGCTGACAAGCTGTATAGAGATGCTGATTTTATTTTCCAACAGGACGTGGCACCCCCGAGAAGATCTATGGGCTGTTGTCAAGAAGAAGATGAGAGACACCAGACCCAACAAGGCAGATGACCTGACAGTTGTGCTTAAAACATCCTTTTTTGATTGGTCTAATGTGATGTTCTAATTTTCTGAGACACTGAATTTTGGGTTTTCTTAACCTGTAAGTCATAACAATCAAAATTACAAGGCTGTGGTTGGTGGTCGGTTCGTTGGGGAGGTGGAGCATGTCTTGTGCCTGCACTGGGGCGGGTTGTGCTTGGCGTGGAGCGGTTGGCCTGCCAGGCCCAGTTACCCGGCTGGTTCATGTTTCCCTCTCATAAACTGACGGGCTGGGGCTGCTAGACGCCGGCCCCGGATGCCTGCCGCTGGCCGGGGACCTTTTGCCAGGTGAGTTTGTCCCATCTTGGTGTGTGGTCGGGGGTTCCGTTGTGGGCGCGATGCTCGGTGGTGTCTGCCCTGTTTCGCCTGTGGCCAGGGCCTGGGTGGCATTGTGTGAGGCCCTTGCCTTCCCGTCGCGGCGCGCTGTGTAGTGGGGGGCAGGATGCGGCAGGGGTGCTTGGAGCGGGGCTGTGTGTGGAGTTTGCGCTGTGTGGGTGTGGCTTCGTTGGCTTTTTGGGGATGGAGCTCACCTGTGGGGCTGTGCCCCTGTGTTGTGGGGTGAGGATTCATGGCGTTTGGGTTCGGGGGCATTTGTTTGATATCTGTGTTCTGGTTGGGGGTGGCCCTGTGGGGAAATTCATGTTGGGGTTCATTGGGGGTGGGGGGCTCATAGGGTTAGGATCAGAATTCATTGGGGGGGTTGGGACTGTTTCATCCTGTGGCGGCTCTGGTTGGCGGGCCAGTTTGGAACATGTAGACCCCTCTTTTGTACATGGCCCCTTCTCCGGATGAGGATAGGGATCGTTGGACTGGGGTCTGGGTCAGGGCCGGGGTCGCTCAGGTTTAGGCACTTGCCCGGGGTAGCCCAGCCCATGTTCAGGTGCTGGGGCGGTCTGCCTGTCTCAACCCCCGGCGGGTAGGGAACTACCTCCTGGGTCCGAGGGCTGGTTACCCATATGGGCTATCGGGACCTGGACCTGGACCTGGGAGTATAGAGTGTTTTTATGTGTACGCAAGAGGGTGGGAATGTGTGATTGGGACTGTGTGCCTGTTTTTTGTTTGGTTCATGTAGACCCCTCTTTTGTACATGCCCCCTTCTCCGGATGAGGATGGGGGTCGTTGGACTGGGGTCCGGGTCAGGGACGGGGTCGCTCAGGTTTAGGCACCTGCCCGGGCTAGCCCAGCCCATGTTCAGGTGCTGGGGCGGTCTGCCTGTCTCCACCCCCGGAGGGTTTTGAACTACCTCCTGGGTCCGAGGGCTGGTTGCCCATATGGGCTATCGGGACCTGGACCTGGGAGTATAGAGTATGCATGGGGAGTGTGAGTGAGTGTACGACATCCATTTTTGTTTGTCTTTACATTGGGTGCTTGGGTGTGTGTGTCTTTATGTGTACGCATGAGGGTAGGAATGTGTGATTGTGACTTTGCGTGCTTGTTTTTTGTGCAAGGTTGGGTCTTGGACTGCTACCTCTCCTGGATCAGTTTAGGTCCCCCATCAAATGTGGGGCCTATTTCCTCCCCGCCACACTACCTGCCGGTGGTTGGTATCTCTGCCCGCTGGTGTACTTGTGGTTCTCGGTGCCCAGGGCTGGGTGCTGGTGTGTGCTGCCTCACTCCCGATGGCTGCTTGCTGGGGCCTGGACCCCTGGGCTCTGTCGGGCATCTGCTTGGGGAGTGATATGTCCCGGGGTCTTGGATCTCTGGATCCATGACTGGATCTGCTCGGGCGTAGACAGCTGCCGGCGGTGCCTGTGGGCTCATCGCTGCAGCTCCCTGGGGCTTCTGCACTGTGGCTGCTGGGTGGTTTCCTGGGACTCTCCCCTGCTCTTCTCTGGGGAGGTTGCTGTAGTCCTGGCGATGGTTCTCCTGGGGTTCCTGTGCTCTTGGCATGTCTTTGGCTCGGATCTCCTCCATAGCTGTCCCAGGTCCAGGGGGGGCAGGTCTTTGGCTCCTCACACTCGCTATTGCATATTTGTATGGAGAAACCTTGTATACACAAGCACGCTCACACTCAGACCCACAGGTGTTTAGATTCAGGTGTTAACAGATACACAAATGTTCTATATTGAGCCGCATTTACCACTAAATACAACTTGCATTGATAAGTACCGTGTACTTTTCTTGTATTCTCTTCATCCTTCTTTCTCTCCATCCTTTTCTCCTTCTCTCCCCTTTTCCTTTTTGCCCCACCTCTCTCTTTCGTTATTTTTTCCTTTTTGTTTCTGTCTCTGTGTCCGTAACAATTGAAATAATCCCAAAGCAGTTTCTAATAAAGTTTCTTTTATAAGTATCAAGCAGAGCTTTAAAGCGTTAGATGTAATGCTCCACTCGTGAAAGTAAATCCGTCGGGCTTTTTCTTGGCATCCAGACAACAATTCTGAGTGCTACTCTGTCGGACAGGACACGGTTTAAAAAAATTATAAGGAATAAAAGCTTGAAATGTTTTACTCTGTGTGGAATGAATCTATAAAATAACTGTTGCACTCTCTGAAATGACTGGCAAAAACTATTGCAGTTTTATGCTAGATTCAAATGTTCTGTGACTTACCTGTACACTCAAAAGAAAAAACTACTTTTACTTTAATAATGGGTTCTAGGAGATTGTGCTGTTCAAAACTATATGCAGAGTTCTCTCCTGTTCTCATTATGTTTTTTAATGTTTTCTCATATTGTTGACTTTAATCCCATCTGACTGCTTCTCTCTGGTTTTCCCAGCAGGGGGAGCATCCTCCTCTGGAGAAGATGAAACCCTCCCGCAGTCGCAACCTGGACGAGATCCCATCCGAGACGGACACATTGGTATGAATGGTCCCCTGTGTCTATCAGTTGTTTAAAGGAGGGAGAGTTAGTGCTAGAACTTATTAGTTAAAATCGGTGCTTTTCTGTTTGCAGGAGCTTACAGACCAGGAGCTTTTTGCAGAGGTGGGCCCCTGCATTACAGTGTCTGCGGCTGAGAAACCCCGTACCCCCCTGAAAAGCAGCAAAAATGAAATGCAACCTATGGCATCTCCAAGGTAACATATAAGGTCTATAAAAAACATTACATCCTGTATGGGTTAGGTTACTCATGGAAACACAGATTTGTTGGTTACTGTAATCACAACTCATTTTTTTTCTTTGAGTTTGGGTCCGGGTGCTGCAGTTGCGATGTGCCTGAAACAGAACGCTACATGTGGAGAAGATAAAAGTAACTGTTTAGACATGCTCCTTCGTCGTAGGAGCTTATTGGATACAGCATACATTCAAGGTTTTCTTCCAGAATTGTCCTGTTTTTAGCTCCCTTCAGCTTTCTATTAGTTCTGACCAGCATCCCCGTAGAATGATGCTGCCACTGCCATGTTTCACAGTGGAAATGGTGCTGGCAAGGTGATGAGCAGTGTTAGTTTTATGAACTTCTGAGGCCTTCACAGACCTGCTGTATTTATGCTGGGATTAAATTATGCACAGGTGCTCTCTAATTACAAATTAGGTCTCTTCTGAATGCACTTTGGTGTGCAGGATTTTATTTGGGTTATCAGAGTAAAGGGGGTTGATACTAATGTGTGCCTTTATTCTCTTTTTTAAGGTTATTTATCAATTTCCTTTCCCTTTATAATTATGGACTACCTTGTGCTGACCTAGCACATAAAATCCCACAAAAACACACTCTGGAAGTAGATCTCGGAAAGTGTGACCAAATTTGAGTAGATTCTGAATGTGCCTGGCTTTATTTTTTTCCTGTGGTTAGACTGGACGGAGGCCACACGCCCAGGCAGAAGCGCAGCATCACAACTCCCATGAAGGAGAGACAGCTTTCTAAGCCCCTGAGTGAACGCACCAACAGCTCCGACTCGGAGAGATCCCCGGAGCTGGGACACAGCACACCGGTACGAGACTCGGAAGATTAGCTCTCATCTACAACCTGAATTTTAATGAATTTTTCTCTCCAGGATCTAATCAAAGGCAACATTATTCTTTCAGACTTCATGTCGCCTCAGTTAGGGACTTAAACATAAAACAGTTGCTTTTGTTCTTTGTCCTCTTTTAGCAGTACTCTGTTCCCAAAGTAAAGAAAACCCAGGCAGTCTGTTAATGCATGATCCCTTGGAGCTCAGAAATGAATTATGTATGTGCAGATGAGTCATCTGTGGTTCTAAGGGGGGATGTTTAAACCCAGGATATTTATCTATGTGTGTGTGTGCACGTGTGTATAGGTTCTCAGGAAAGCCGTGTATGATCAACTGAACCAGATTTTGCTATCTGACTCTGCGCTACCTGAGAGCCTCATCTTAGTCAACGCCACAGATTGGCAAGGGCAGGTAAGCCTCAGAGCTTCCCCCCAACAACATGGTGCCCGTTTCTGACTGCAAAGCTGACTTTTTCAGTGTTTTTGTGTTGCAGTATGTTGCCGAGCAGCTGCATGGACAGAGACACCCGGTGGTCTGCACATGTTCAGTCGCTGAGATCCAGGCGGTGCTTTCTGCTGTGCTCACACGCATACAGAAATTGTGAGTTTTGAAATAAACCTGTTACGGTAGTTGCACCTTTTGAGCCATCACACTTCACTGTGTTTGCATGATAAACCAGCTGGGTAATTAAACCTACTTTATGCTTTTCCTCATTAACTGTATTTTCATCATATTTATAATGTCTTTTTACTTTTTTAACACCAAATCTTTGATTTTACTTTATTACAGTAAACATTCCCCCAAAGCTTTATTCTGTGGGGGAATGTTATCTGATGTTTAAGCTACTGTTTCAGAGGGTTAGAGTCCCAGTTTATGAATCCAAGTGTTGAACGTATTAAAGGCAATCAAAATGTTTCATATCACAATTTTACCTAAAAATAAGATTAACCTATTTATACAAAAAAAAGGATATGGTAGTGGGCATAATGACCAGTTTATTAGATGACATGAATGTGTTTTTAAAAAATGTGACGGTAACGGAGCATTATTTTTTATTTAATATTTTATATTAAGTCAGATAAATTCACCTGAATTTTAAGCTAATATGACAAAGATTAGCTCTAAACAGGAGGCAATAAAAATAAGGAACCATGAACAAAAATCAGAAATATATAAAAAATATATAAATAAAATCTACAAAGGCCTGTATACTAAAATCCCAATAAGTGTTAAAAGGTAAGATTGCAAATAATGCAAAAAGGATAAATGTGTAAAAATTTAGTTAAAGTAATTCAATTCAAACAAGTGGTTTAATATCACTGATCTGTATTAGTTTCAAAGTCTTAGAGCACAATCATCACAGTTCTTTTAAAACCAGTCAAATAAAGCTGATCCGATCAAATAGCCATTCAAGCATATAGGTTACACCCCCTTTTGTTTTCCCTACAGCTGTAACTGTAACTCATCCATGCCCAGAGCGGTGAAGGTGGTGGCTGTGGGCAGCCAAAGTTACCTGGGAGCCATCCTGCAGTTCTTTGTCAATCAGCTGGCCAACAAAACTTCTGACTGGCTCAACCACATGCGCTTCCTGGTGGTGCCTCTGGGTGAGGAACGCCTTGCTTTCTCATCCAATAACATGACTCTTACTATGTTCAGAGCAAGAAAAAGGTTCTGAAGTGACTCTGTGCGCTTAGTTTTTCTGTTACTCTTTTTCAGGATCTCATCCAGTCGCAAAGCACCTTGGATCCCTTGACAACCGCTACAGTTCCTCCTTCCTGGATGGAGCATGGCGAGACGTATTTAGCCGCTCTGAGCCACCTCAGACAGGTATTAGTTTTTAAATTTACAATTTAAACCTCTCCTCCTGTGAAGCTCAGATCTGATTAATATTATACTTCACCTTCAGATCAGTTGGACATTTCTGGAAGAATCAGCCAGTACATCAGCGGATCCTCCGTCACTCACCAGCTGCCCATCGCTGAAGCAATGCTCACCTGTAAACACAGAATGTGAGTGAAGGCCCTAAAAAAACCTGAAACTATCTCAGGTTATCATGAATAACCTGTTTTCTTTTATATCTTGTTCAGGCGGGAGGAAGAATCCTACCAGAAGTTCATCCCCTTCATCGGGGTGAGATTTTAGCCTCCAACTGCAACATGCCTCATACAATTGTTCAGCTGATCATCAATGTCTGTTGTTTTCCAGGTTGTAAAGGTCGGCCTCATCGAGTCTGCAAGTTCTCCAACCGGTGAGGGTTTGTAAAGGAGTTTAAAAGAGCAGAGATGATCGAGTTCGACCTAATCAGCTGACCTATGTGGGGTTTTTTCTTCTAGGAGATCCAGAGGAGGGTGTTGGAGTCAGCTTGGCTGTCCCATCTACATCTCCACCGTCTCATGGCTCTCCCACAGGAATGATCAAAGAGGCAGCAACACCCCCCTCCTCCCCCTCCATGGGCAGCGTCCTCACTGTACAGGGGTAAGACAGGCTGATTCAGATTAAATCTTAATTCTTAATTCAATTTCGCCCACAGAATATTTGGATGTAAGATCAAATATTCAATACCAGAGGAAAGTTTTTAAATTGGATAGAAATTTAGAGCAGATAAATGTTGTTGTTCATGAGGTCTTTCTGCCCACAGGAGCCCCAGCATGCCTCACGGTGTGGACGCCATCGGCCTGCAGGTGGATTACTGGCTGGCTTCTCTGGCAGACAAGCGGCGGGAGGGCGAGCGACGCGACACGGGCTGCAAGAACACGCTGAAGAGCGCATTCCGGTCACTGCAGGTCAGCAGGCTACCAGGAGGGGGCAGCAGCGACCCACAGACTCTGGTCAACACCATGGCCATGACCGTGGTCACTAAGGAAAAGAACAAGAAAGGTGAGCTGAAACTCCTGTTATGTGATTTACATTCAACTTTGTCTTTATATCATCTCAGAATCTGAAACTAATGACTATTTTGAACTTGTCAGATAGAAAAAGATAAATACCAAATAAAAGGTGAACTAACTTTACATAAAAGATCCAGAATTATTCTTCAAGCTGACATAAGACTGATGCTCTTAAACGTGGAGGGCATACAAGGACAGCATTAATCAGAGAAGCTGCCAAGAGGCCCACAGCTCAGGTGGGAGAATCTGTCTACAGGAATAAGGTGTTCTGGTCAGAAGAGACCAAAGTTAAACTGTTTGGCCTACATGCAAAGACACAAAGTGTGGTGGAAAAATAACACTGCACATCACCCTGAACATGCCACCCACACGGTGAAACATTTTGTTGGTTGGTGGCATCATGCTGGAGGATTTTTTTTGTTAGCAGGGACAGGGAAACTGGTTAAAACTGAGTCTGAGTTGGATGCCGCTGAATACAGGGTAATTCTAGAAGAAAACCAGTTAGATGTTGCTAAAGACTTGATGTGGGGGTGGAGGTTCCCTTTCCAGCAGGAAAAGGTTTCTCAATATACATTCAGATATACATTGTATTGGTTTAGATCAAAGCATAGTCATGTGTTAGAATGGTCCAGTCAAAGTCCAGACCTAAATCCTGTTGACACTCTGTGGAAGGACTTTAAAGTTGCAGTTCACAAACGCTATCCATACAGTCAGACTGATTGTGAGCTTTTGCTGAAAACATTTCAGTTTCTAAATAGATATAGTAGAGACCCAACCCTAACCTGACTTGCAGTTGTAAGTGCAGCAAAAGGTGGTTCTACAAAGTGTTAACTCAGGGGGGCTGAATGCAAATCCGCACCACGTTTTTAACTAGGGGTGTACCGATTATTCGGCCCCGATTTCCTGAATTTTAGGAGATCGGTGATCGGCCGATACTTACATGTGAAACTGATCTTATCCACCAATCTCCTCTACTTGTCTAACCTATTGTGCAAGTTTTGTTACTTTTTAAAATGTGAAAAATGGAAGACTAAAGGAACTGCAATGCTCTAAACGTTTCATCCATATCTGAGAGCACTGCCTCATGTGCAGTTAAAACAAGTTTGTATTGTTCAATGTTTTTGAACAAAATGAGATTGGTACTTTGAAGGTGTAGTAACCTTATAACAACTGACAGTGTCAGTTATAAACAAAATGGTATCAGCCAAAATCGGAATCGGCCTGTGAGGCTTTTTGAAGATCAGTAATCGGTGATCAGCCAGAAAACTGCAAAATGTGAAAAAGTCAAGGCTCTGTACATGACCAAAGTATAAAGTCAGTTAATATTTGCTTTATTTTTTACATTCCAGGTTATACCAATTTATAGATGAGGTTTCTTCTACAACATTAGAGTCAACGTCTTTTTTTATTTTCATTTGATTCAGTTACAACTGATATTGTCTGTTATGAAATTTAAGACTAAGACACAGAATGTTAAGAGCCTATTAAATGTATTTTTTTCGGATAGATTAAATTATATGAACAAGGAATGCATAAACCTTATGAACCCCACAGTGCAACTTATGAACTTCATCTTTTATTTCTTCCAAGTTTATTTTCTTTTGATGTCATTTGAATATAGTATTGCTGGCATATCACATCTAAATATGTGTATGCAAGGGTATTTTAAGTCCTCCAAATTTAAACCTTTCCTTTTGTTGCCTTCAGTTCCCACCATCTTTCTGGGTAAAAGCCCAAGGAGAAGGACATGGACTCTAAGAGCCAGGTGATCGAAGGCATCAGCCGCCTCATCTGCTCCGCAAAGCAGCAACAGACTATCCTGAAAGGTGACCTGATGAGGCAGTGTTTGCTATCACTAAATGTCTGCATTTACTCACTACCTGCTGCTTTTGCTTCCAGTGTCCATAGATGGCGTCGAGTGGAATGACGTTAAGTTCTTCCAGCTGGCCGCGCAGTGGCCCACTCATGTGAAATACCTACCGGTCGGACTTTTCGGCTACAGCAAGCCCCCGTCGTAGGACTGAGCTTTAACTCCTCCACTCGCCTGACTTTCTTCTCCCCTCACACTCCCTTTTGCACAAAAGATCTGCAGAGAAGACGCAGAGCAAGCAGCCGGACCATCACCTTTCTTTAATCCCACAAACAAAACACTTTCGTCTTATTTCTCCATGGAGGATGAGGGAGGTGCTGGAGTGCAACGCTGTTACTAGTCACTTTAATGCTCTTTTTTTATGAGTGTGTGGATTAAGTGTGCATGCACACGTGAATGTACATTATGTTTGTGTGTGTATGTGTGAGTTTACAAGGATTTCACAGCACAAGTTTATTAGCCAGTCGCCATTTATGTTTCCGTTTTAAGGAATGCAGCAGCATGTTCAAACGATTTAGTTTTAAGCCCTTAACTATCTGCTTTAGCCCTCATCAGACACCTGATCCCCATATGAATGGTCCGAAGCGACAGATACACAAATGATGTGCCAGAAGTGGTCACCTGTCCTTCACTTTGCATGGCAACCACAACCACAATGGCTCCTTCACCCAAAAGGCATGAAAGGTCATTTCTACATCTGCAAAACAAAATGAATCCACTAACGTCCTTTTCTTTTATTATTATTTTCAAGGGCTTCCATTTACCTGTTTTTTCCTGTTTTAAACATAAATGTATATGTATAAATGCCAAAAAATGAAAAAAAAAAACAAAAAAACTATATACATATATATAAATATATATATTAGGGGGAAGTGTCTTTTATTTTAGGATTGTGCTCTTGTGAAAACCAGTGAAACCTTTCCCCTCCTAAAACTGTTTTGTGAAGCGTAGTGATAAATCTAATGTGCTGCCTTTCTTTATCTTCATTGCTATGCACTTCTGAACACACATGGACCGTTTGAATGATTTCAGCTGGTAATAAAATATAATAACCTGTCTAAATATGCAGTAGATAAGTCCTCATAACACAATGCATGATTAAACACCCCCAAACCCAACAGCATTGATGGGAATATTTAAAAAAGTGTTTTTATTATTATTCACTGTATCTGTTTCTAGATAGAAGCACAAATGCCTGTTTTCTTCTAAACACCACTTTATTGGCGACAGACCTGCTGCTTTATTGCCAGTGAGAAAACTGCAGACCTGAAGAAAACCTTGGTCTGTACTGTGAGCCCTCCCAGCTTTCCCCTAGACTTCCTAATGACAATATATTAGGGGGAAACAGCTGGTATTTGGATTCATTCTGTTATTATAGTGCAGGTCTGCTTTCTCCAGGATGCTGTGATGTGATTAGTGAGTGTGCAGTAAGAGGTAACATAAGCGTATGTGATGAATAAAACATCATATGGGCAGAAACTTTAAAGAAAAACAGTTCTAAAGTATGATAAATAGTTTTATATAATGTGATGGGAGATGTGTAGTGTGTGTGTGTTTGTGTGTGTTGGCACTGTGCATTGATGATGTGATTATCAATATTACTGATTATCAGATCAGGGCTGCAGAAGCTGCAGTGGTCATCCTGTTTACTTTGTAGCTGCACACAAGGCATATGCTTTGGTGGATTTTTTTTTTATTCCAGTAAAACTAACAAATTATAAAAATAAAGCTTCTGCAAATATAAATATGAATTTAAATGATTGACTTGTGATATATTTCAAAACAAAACACTGCCTTGTGTCGTCTACATTGTAACACGCTCCATCGCCACTGAAGTATTACAAAAATAGTTTTTTAAAATAGTGTTCATGCTGATCTCTTTATTTAAAATAGTTGGAGAATAGAGGAGGTTTATTTTTATTTTTCTCCGTGTTGATGTTATGGTTTTACAGTTGTGACGTCAGCAGCATGTCTGTTTTTTGTTTGTTTTGTTGTTGTTTTTTTTTGTCTTTCTGGCACCACCTGATACGCAAGGGTTCACGCCCAAGGCTTCTCAGTTCACAGATCATCAGTCACCGCCGGGCAAACACTCAGTCTGCCCCAGATCGATCTTAAAGAGTTATTCCTCATAACTGAATGTATCTTCTTTAGTTTTTGTGTGCTATTCACGGTTTTAGAAATGAAATATCTCACAGAAGATGCTTTTGTTTAGCCAGTCTTCCTGAACCTGTGTTCTTTTTAATTTGGACTGAGTGAAAGCTTCAGTTTATAGGCTTGGTTTGAGTTGTCCCTGAAAATCGGTGATTGTTATTGTACTGTTAATTTGCTTAAGGTTTCATTCCAAACTTGGCACTACAGAAACACTAGGTTTATTTGTTGTTCTGAAAGAAAACTACACTTAAATCAGGAGTTAATGTCTGTAGCACATTAACGGGAACAAGTTTTGGATCCCCAAGTTCTGAACCCAAATTATGTGTCCCAATCTGGATTTTCTTTGTTCTCCAATATATAATTTAGATCATTTAAGAAAACACATATGCTGATACAGAGTCCAAACCAATACTTCATTAAACCCAATCCTATGCATATGCTCTAAAAGTCAGTAGCTTTAAAGTGCTGTAAAAACACACACTCCATGGTCTGCTTTATTGTTGTGGGATGCAGTATCTGTTTTTCTTGACAGCAACAGATATTTTGTCCCAACAGGGGATTCTGCAGGACAGCCTTTTGTTTTTAAAAATATCTCTTGACTCGACATATGCAGCTACAGGATTCAATAAATTCACATCTTGCTAGGCAACAAGCTAGGCAAACGCTAGCATCTTTACTCCCTGTTTTGATTTGGTTGGTAACATCTTTCAGTGTAGTTCCAGTTAATAGCCTGTGGACAAAAGTTACAGATAAAGTCACACTTCAGATTTAGAAACGAAGGGCTTTGCTTTGAACGTCATACATTTTAATGACTAGTGTTTCAGCTGCTCTCTACACAGTTTTCTCTATACCCACCGCAGTCTAGACACAACACGCAGAGGTGGTCTCATGCCACAGACTGCAAGGAAGCTGCAACAGCCGATACAGTCTCCTCTTCACCTCAAACATCATTGTAAAGGAGAACCCAGATTAATTAGACTGATAGAAGACTATGCATGGCTATTCACACAGTTTTTTAATTCGTGGGCATGAAAACGAGTCATGTTTTTTTTTTATTTGGCTGAAAAAATTATAGTTTTGCTGGCGATGTGGCAAGCATAATTACAAATGGTACACCATTCATTCTGGTTTTGTACTCAAGTAAAAAGCTTCAGTTACTTTGTCACTCAGTTACTAAAGTATGCGGATATTTTCTTTTAAGGTCACAGAATTTTGTAAGAAAAATGTATGAGCTACTGTTTAGCTTGCTTGGACTGCTCCTAAGTGGCCAGTAACATCTAACAGCACTGTTTTAAATTAAAATGATTGGTTAATATAATTAAATTATACACCGAAATGGGGGAGGCCAAAACTTGAATACCATTGTGCCTTGTATCAATTTTCTTCATTGTTTCCTGCTTCATAGAAGTCTGCATTAAGCTTTGAAAGTATCAGTAACAATTTGCAATTAGCACATTTGAGAAATTAGACAAAATATGTGCATTTGGAATGAAATCTTTATTGTTTTTGCATAACCATTGGTGATTTATGACCTAAAGCCTAGTTGTGTGCAACAATGTGATTTTCTTATCATTTATTGATTAACTTTATTGATTTAACTTTAGTGATATTTAAAAATCTTGTGTCTTATGTCTTCGTGGACTGGTGATTAGAAGCATACCAGCAAGAAAGTAATCTTTGTCGAAATCAAGGTGCTTACTGTCATTTCAGTGAACGGCAATTTGCAGCACCATCTGTCGTTTCCTACAATCTCTTTGAAGATGCTGGTTGTTCTGTGTGTAAGTGGTCAGCTTGTTGCTGTGTGTGATTCCTTTACCTCTGTACACCTCTGTATTTGTGTCAGCCAGTGATTGCCACCGTGGTTCCTCTGTCTGTGGCTAGAGATTACGAGCTGTTCTGTCCGTCTGTAATCTCTCTGTGATCAGCAGTGTCATCGGATGTCTTTTTCACCAGGCTTCCACAAGCTCACCTCTCTGGAAAAAAAAACACACTGTGCCCTGTTCCCCCGCAGCTTGTAAATCGCCCATCTGTCCTCAGAGGAACGGGGGTTTTGCTTCTCGAAGGCAGTTAGTTCCTGCCTAATGAGGTTCTGCTGGGAGCAGAGCCTCCTGAGCTTGTGGACTTGTGAAGAGTATTTTGCACATGCCATTTTTCTTTAGCAGCGGTTTTAATTTTTTGCCTTCTGCCTATAACAGCAGTTATAATAAACCAACAATTATGCTTGTACATACAAGATAGTACTTGATATATATTTTTGTTTAATCATGTTTTTGTTCATTCAACATGTTTTGTAGTACTGCTTTTTTCATTCATGATTGCGTCTGTCGGTAGAACAGATGTGGGGTCAACAGTGAAAGTGCTCATTGTTTTTTTTTTTTTAATAAAGATATTGCTGTTTGTAGCTGTGTGTTTTTATGCTTACTGTAATTCTCACTAGTAGTAGTGAAAACTGTTTCAAACCTTCTTCCACACATCTTTTACGTGAAAAAATTAAATCGAACATGAAATATTTTTTTAAATAAAACCTCGTGAAAATTTTTACATTAAAGACAAAAGTTTCAAGGCTTTTCTGTGCTATCCCAACATATTAGTGCATGGTTGTAAAGTGGAAGGATCTGGTTTTCATCAGTTTCACATAATCATTTGAAAAGTGTGGCATATATTTGTTTTCCAGCCCCCTTGAGTAGGACCACCTTTTGCTCCAGAACAGCTGCAAGTCTTAAAAGCTGGGGTATATCTCTACCAGCTTTGCATATCTAGACTGATATTTTTGCTCATTCTTTAAAAAATAAATTAACTTCGGTCAGATAAGTTTCTCTGTCTCTCATATCATAGTAAGGTGGAAGAGTAGATAACTTGATGCAACTACATGTGGCCTTCAGATCCGAGCGTGTAATCTCAGACTTGTCCACTAGATGCCAGAGAGAAGCATGATTCATCACTCCAGACGATACTTTTCCACTGCTCTAGAGTCCTGAGTGTGTAACCAGCTATATAAACTTCTGTGTAGATAACCATCCCCACCAGACTGGTGAGTCGTTTGCCCAATAACAAACCCTGGATCACCAGTGACCTGAAGGACCTGCTTAACAAGAAAAAGGCCTTCAGAGAGGGAGACAGAGAATTACTGAGGAGTACATATAAACAACTTAAAATCAAGATAAGAGACAGCAAGGAGATGAAGAAGATCACAGGGTTCAAGCAGAAGGAGCACCACAGGGGACTGTACTCTCACCATTCCTCTTCACTGTACGCCTGAGACTTCCAATACAAGACAGGCTCCTGTCATCTACAGAAATACTGAGATGACTGCAGTCGTGGGATGGATCAGAGATGTACAGGGAGCTGGTGGACAGCTTTGTGGCATGGTGTGGAAACAATCATCTCGAACATGAATAAAACAAAGGAGATGATTTTAGATTTTAAAAGAAACAGGAATAGGTCAAACACTATATCCATTATGGGAGAAGAAGTGGAGGTGGTGGAGGAGTATAAATACCTCCGTGTCCACCTGGACAACAGACTGCAGTGGGGATGCAGATGTAAAGCTATCTACAAGAAGGGACAGAGCAGATTGTACTTCTTGAGGAAGCTTAGGACCTTCAGTGTTTGCAGCAAAATGCATCTTCTAAGAGTCTGTTGTGGAGAGTCTGATCTCTTCTGCCATCATCTGCTGGGGTAGCAGGATCAGAGCCAGGGACTTGAAAAAGCTCAACAAGCTGATAAAGAAGGCTGGTTCTGTTCTGGGGACTCGTCTGGAACATCTGGAGATCATTGTGCAAAGAAGGATTCTTCATAATATGAAGGATATTATGGAGAACCCTGAGCATCCTCTTCATGAGACTGTTGTACAACAACAGAGTGCCTTCAGTCAGAGGTTTCTTCAGATCTGCTGCAAGACAGACCGCTACAGGAGATCCTTCCTGCCCACAGCCATCAGCATCTACAACGGCTCTTTGAAGAAACCTGCAGAACATGAGCTACAACAACATTTAACTCCTTTTGGGATGAATAAAGTATTTCTGAATTGAATTACATCAATGTGTGCTGTTGGGGGCTATTAGACAGCAAAGTGACGCAATGTAGCGTTTTTAGGGTTCACCTCTGCCAGTGTGCCCCCAGGCTGCTGTGGCTACAATGCTAGCTTACCGCTGTCAGCGTGTGAATAAATGGGTGGATGACTGTAGTGTGAAGCGCTTTGGGGTCTCTGTGGACTTGATGAAGCGCTATACAAGTGCAGGCCATTTACCATTAGAGATGACTGGTGAAATAGTTTAAGGTAACGACTTGTTTTCAAGGTTGCCGTTTTTTGTAGGGTGCTATTTATTACAACCACTCATTCGAGCTGCAGTCACTGCTGCTGTCGCCACCAACCGTTACTGAGTCTTATTTTGGAAAAACCCCACCGGAAGTCGGTTTGCATCAGCTAGCTTGACTCCAGTGTTTCTGGAGCATCACAACATTATTCAGCCGCTTTGTTCCGAAGTCGGAAAGCACCGGTCTTACGTCGATGAAGGTAACAAACACCTCTCACTGTTTAGAGCATGTAAATACGTAGAGAGAAGGCCCTTCGATTTAAACCGAGAGTTGGGGTAAATGGTAAATCCGAGTGGCGATGTTTGTGATCTGTAAACAGTGCTGCTAATGAAGGATCTTGTTGTAAATCGTTTCCGTTTTATAACTAAACTACGTTGTATGCATTATCTGGTGTTCTGTATAGTAAAGCGAATGATTTACTGACATCTTGGTTTAGGAGCTCAGAGGTCGGGCCTTCACTGTTTACACGCAGCTTTAGTGTCGGGATCTGTCTCAGCATGTGACGTGTGTGTGTTTTTTAAAAGAGAAAATATTGGTGGGCAGTCATATTACTGTCCTTGTCGATCACCTCCACTGATCTGCTGCCAGAGACAAACGTCGCCGCCCTCCCCGGCCGCAGGCCCACACCATTATCCGGCCCTTTGGGGCTTAAAAAAAGACTCCGACTAACATGCACCGATAAAGCGATGCTCATCACAATCATCACTTCTTCTTAGATCTCTGATGGCTCTCTTGTGGCTTTTGGGTTTGAAAATGAAAGCTTTAGATGGGGAGTGTGAGGAGTGGTGCATTGCAGTCAGCGGAAGGGAGGGAGCGGAGGACAGAGGAGGCAAACTCAGGGAGGGGAGGGGAGGGGAGGGGACGGAAGGAGAACAGGTGCACCTCCAACATCAGAGCTGGGAAAGAGAAAAGTCACGATGCTGCACTGTTGGATCCGGCCCTAATCAACGTTAGTGGTGGCTTTAGTCAGCAGCACAATAATCACGCCTGCTTGTGTCAGTTGGATATCATCAGCATAAAGATGAGAAAAAGATTAAGGCAGACATAACCGAGATCAGATGGGTTTTTCTTTTACTGATGAATCGTCATCGTTTTATAACATTAACTTTATGCTCCTTCATAACTAATAGCTGCTCTATTGTGCTTGACTCTTCATTGTCATATATCTTTTATTTCACCTTCCGACATCCTTCTTCATATCAAAAGGAGTTTATTCCAAAGTTGGAATAAAATGAAAGATAATACATGTGCACAGTTCATAAAAACCCAGCTATTAGAAAACGTACTGCGTTTCCACAAGCTAGAAGAAAACCAGTCCGTACATTTATAAATGAAGTTGTTTTGTAACCCATGAAAGATATATATTTGTCTTACACTTGCCCATCTTGGAAGCCTAAGGGAGATACTTTAGTGTATTTTTTAGAGCAGATGATCATGATGTGATGGACTGGGAACCAGTCCAGGGTGTTACCCTCCCTCTTAGCCAGTGATCGTTGGAGATGGGCACCAGCAGGCTCCCATTCACGAAGCTGCAAGGATAAGGGGTCAGCCAGCAATTTAAAATAACCAAAATGTTCAATTGATAGTTTCCGACTAGTCTAAATGCAGAAAATTCAGTTTTTGAAATATTTATTCAATGCTTGAAAACAACCTATTTTATTAAAGCTTTAAGAAATAGCGTTTTGTTTTATGCACTTTGTTTTGAGTTTAGTAAAAACCAGATAGATGTTAGTGACTCATTTCCTGTATCTATTTATGGGAATGATCCTGAAATTCCCTCATTTCCTGTTGATTAATAACCACTTCCCCTATCAGTGAACCTGCAGCACTTTTTCCTCTGTTTTTCATGGTCATTTTTCATATTAATTGTTGAATTAAAATAATTTTTACGCAAAAGGATTTGTATGCAAGTAAGCCAGGAATCAGTATTGGCCTGTAAAAATCCGATTGGTTCAGCTGTATTTAACAGAGATGCACCAGGTAGAGTTTTGTTTGACCTGCAGATGAGGTTTAGCTAATTACAAAGTGACAACACAAGAACATCATTGGAAATGTTTTTTCTAGCCTTCCTTTCTTGAACATCGATTACAGAGGCAACGTCACACTGTTTAGAAGGGAGAAAGGTTTTAATTTTAAAAAACGAAAACAAAATAATTTGGAGTTTAAAGTGTAACCAGTCTTGGACATTTTAACTGAGCAGTTAGAGTTGTTAGCATGATGGCAACAGCTGTCTCTGTGTTTAATCCCTTGAAAAAGTAGAAAATCTTAGATTTTCAGAAGATTTCTGTCAGCATTTTCTAGTCCAGCAAGTCCAATGACAGTCAGATGTCTAAAGCTCAAAACAGAGCAGCTTTGGTGAACCTCATTCAGCCTTCCTGTTGTCTGCTAAAAGTTCTGTTTCCTTTCTTACTCTCTCTCTCACAGCCTGAATGAACCAGACTTGTTGTAGACCAACTTTCCTTTTAAATAGCTTTCTGACATTCTGTGCATCCATCCGTTTTAAACACCTGACTGATTCTGACTGAACTTTGAGTTTCAAAATGAGCCTTTTAGTTGATAAATTTAGCAGCGGAAGAACTTTGTCTCAGTTGATTTTCCCACCTGATGGACTTTTTTGTGAAATCATTTCTCTTTTATTTTATTTTAGGACTGGCAAAGCATTTAATTCATTGAGAAATACGTCTGGTTAAGGTTAAATGGTCTGTTTGGATTGTAACGTCTTCCCTGCACGGTGTCAGTCTTCTTTTCTGAGGATGGATCTGTCAGGAGGTCATTTCTCACTTTAATTGGATTTGCTGGTCCCTGACAGACGCTGCGTTAGTTTCTAGCCCACAGGAACTGAGTAATCCAAATCTGGTTTAGCAACAGTGAACTAACGCATCTTATCTACCACACCATCTTTTTCTGTTCAGTGTAACTAACTCTCACCCAAGAGACACTGATTGAATAGAAATTGTCCAAATAGGAGACAGCCTGCTGCTTTGATCCATTTTTAAATTTAAAACCAAACAAGCTGACTATTGTATTTCTTGTAATCCTTTCATGTTTTTCGTTTATGAAAAGAAGCAATAAATGCATCTCAGGAAAGTTCAGTTTTTCCTACTTTTTTGGGTCCCTCCTTTTTTCTTTTCTTTGCATCAGTTTTCACAGTGAAGAATATCTCCGGTTGAAACAGGCAACTACTGCAACTGTGGGCTTTGATGAATTTTTAACTCAAACAATGTAAACTTTAAAAATGCTTTTGCTGCATATTAATTTTCTGAGTCCTTGCTTGCTTATTGTCATCTGGTATCTTGTGGGACTTTATTTTTCCCTTCTCCGTTCCTCCGCCTCTGTGTACAGATGCACCAATAGCAGTTTTTTGTTTTGTCCAATTCAGATTTTTGAATTTTATAAACATCTGAGCTGACCCGTTTCAATTTCTGACCCCATAAATAACCCAAACCACCTCTAATTTCTGTTTGGATTAAACTAATCGGCTGCCTTGATTTTAAAACGTTCCCAGTAGAGAACTTGTACACCTCCCTCAAAACATCACCAAATTACAAACCTTTCTTTGTCATCCAGTGGACATTTAAAACTAAAGTGATTCAAGTTGTTGAACAAAAGCATTTTTTTTACAGACGGTCGTGATTATAAGTGTTTAATCATTAAATCTTAATTCTCGTTAGGAACCTTTGATCAGGATGTTTTGTCGCTTCTGCCGCCCTAAATCATTTAAGAACAGGCATTTGCAAATACCAAGGAAGAATCCGAGAATTCATTCAAATCACTGACATTTATACAAATCTTAGCTTAGTAGCTTTAAGTTCAATTATATAACCAAAATATCCTTCATTTGTTGCTCAGCAGAGACATTCCATAACCAGTAGTTTCAACTTATTATTATGTGAACCGCAGATATTTTGTTGCCACATATGGCTGTAATCTATAATAAATTGGCATTTTGTCTTCTGCTAATAATCATGAATTAGTTAGCATAAGTGCAAGCCAAACATTAGCATGTTTATTCTCTATTTTGATAGAACTTGTTGATAATTTAGCTGATAACATATTCTAGTTAGTTGAGTACAGACAAAACTTTGAGAAAAGGTTGTTTTCCTGCTTCTGAAACTAGGTGTTTTGCTTTAAGCGTCATACATTTTAATGACTTGTGTTTTACCTGCTTTCTGCACTAACAACTGCCTGAGGACAGCAGTAGAGGTCAAATGAGGCATACAGGCAGCTGAAGCATCCAATACGTCTCTTTTTCACTCAGAACGCCTTTGGCATTGATATAAAAAAGCATAGATTGTTAGCAAAAACCCGCATGCGTTATATCAACGAAATAATTATGACTCGCCTGTTCTTACAGGTTTCTATAGGGTGCACATGAGAACAGGCCTTGATCTTTTAACCTTCAGCATCGCAAATTGCCTCTGCACAGCAGTCGTGCCTTCATGGAGCCAATTTAAAAAAAGTTGTGACTTTTTTTTAGGGCAAACTCGGCACTGGAAATAAACAAGCATGTCAAGTTAAAAAATCTGCCCATTCCAACAATCTGCCACGCAATCGGTGCATTTTTAGTTTTCTAATTATTTTGTTGCACCAGTGAATTGTTTAGCTGTTAAAAGCATATTGTTTCACAACGCAGCCAAGTGTTATTGATCAGAGTTGTGCAGTAAATGTTTCTTTCAACCACATTATCCACAGTGTGCATGAAACCACGCAATGTCCACCATGGTGTATCCGCGTGAGGAAGCCCTGGAGCGACTGACCCAGGATGAGATCGTCCTCAACACTAAGGCCGTCATGCAGGGCCTGGAGACGCTGCGTGGTGAACACACACAGCTCCTCAACTCGCTGCTGGACTGTACCCAGGCATCTATTGCCCAGGAGAAGTCCGGGCTCCTCCGGAAGAATCTGGAAGACATCGAGCTGGGCCTGGGAGAAGCGCAGGTTGGCTTTTCTAGTCGATAGCTCAATGTTAAATCTTCACGGTTTCGCTCCTAATCAGCGACTGTTTATGTTCTCTTGTCGTCCCTCAGGTTATCATCGCTCTGTCAAACCACCTGAGCGCCGTAGAGTCCGAGAAGCAGAAGCTGCGCGCCCAGGTCCGTCGGCTCTGTCAGGAGAACCAGTGGCTGCGGGACGAGTTGGCAGAAACGCAGCACAAGCTGCAGCGCAGCGAACAGTGCGTTGCCCAGCTGGAGGAGGAGAAGAAGCACTTGGAGTTCATGAATCAGATCAAGAAGATTGACGATGATGTTTCCCTGTCAGAGGAGAGGAGCCAGAGCTCCGGAGGGTCTGGAGGCAAGGGAACTGGAGGAGGAGACTCTTCAAAGGAGAGCCTGGATGATCTGTTCCCCAACGATGACGACCAAGGAACAGGTAACTTTAATCTGGATCATTTTTTACAGGATGTTGTACACGGAGTACAAAGTTCTGTAGGGCATTAATTATTATTGGATGGAAGTCAGGCCATCCCATCTGACCGTCCTGCATGTTTTTGTCCCGTTTTTCCAGAGCAGAAGAATTTTAAATTACGTTAGACTGCAAATAGTTCAAGTGTGTGTATGTAGTCCAGAGCTGGAGGAGTTTTTACAGAATATTCTAGGTTCAAGGGGCTTAAAAAGTCATAAAACTTCATTATCATCATCATCATTATTAGTCTTAAATTGGTCTTAAATCTAACTTCCTTTTTTTAATGTTTTCATTATTTGATTTTTTTTATCTCTCCTTTTGTTTTTTGAGAAATTTCTGCTTTGTTTAGGGCGGTGGTTCTCAGGAAGGAGAACCACTGGTTTAGGGAAATAAGATCAAAACATTCACGTTACCTGATCAGCTCGTCTGAGGGATTGTTTAACCACAGTTAAAGGAGTTAAAGTTAGGTAATTTAACTGCAAACACGAATAATTTCCATCCCATAGCCAATGAACACAAATACAGGCAGCCAAATTTAACTCAAATAAGTTAATCATAGGGGATTGAGAAATTAAGTTAAGTATTTATATATTTCACAGTTCAAATAGGTCTTAAATGTAATACGTAACGGTCCTAAAAAGCTGTTAAAAAGTCTTTGACGTTGATGTTTTTCTTTTGGTGGGGGGGATAAGTGTGTAGAAAATGGAGTCTGGAGAATCATTTTGATTTCTAGACTTTGGCCCCTCTACCATCTTCTATGGGCCAATACCGATTCTCGGTGTTCTGTATGGTTCCACCTGCAGATGGATATTTTCTTTCTAAGGACCATGAAACACAGTTTAGTTTTGAGTGCACTTTAAGTTTAACCATTGACAATGAAAGAACGCTGACATGAATGGAAAGAAACGTGCTGCTGGTACCGTGATGAGGCATTGAAGCATATTTCCATAACCATCTGATCTTTACTAATCTCAAAGCAAAGTGTGTTGAGGAACATGCTGTTTGTTGATGTATTGACAGACAGTAAAATGTGTACCTTTCTAGATTTGATGTTTTTAATGAACAGAAAGAAATCAGATTTTTCATGATTTGACCTGTGATCGAGGGAATTTGGATGATTGATTAGAGATCGCTTATAGAGAGGACACAAACCGTTTAGGCAAAAGAAGTGATTTAAATCTTTTCTTCTCTTGTGTGACCCATCTGTTTCAGCCCAGCCCAGTGGGGAGGCAGCAGCCCAGCAGGGAGGTTATGAGGTCCCGACTCGACTCAGGACCTTGCACAACCTGGTGATCCAGTACGCCTCCCAGGGCCGCTACGAAGTCGCTGTTCCTCTGTGTAAGCAGGCGTTGGAGGATCTGGAGAAGTCGTCTGGACACGACCACCCTGACGTGGCCACCATGCTCAACATCCTGGCCTTGGTGTACAGGTGAGGGGACAGAGGGGGCACTGTCCTTTTTAACGTGGTTGAGATTTAAAAAGACTTTTTACCGCTGTGGTGCCTTTTTTGTTGTGTTTCCAGAGACCAAAATAAATACAAGGAAGCTACTCACCTATTGAATGATGCCTTAGCCATCAGAGAGAAGACACTGGGGAAGGACCACCCAGCCGTGGCTGCAACGCTCAACAACCTGGCTGTGCTGTTCGGCAAGAGGGGCAAATACAAGGAGGCCGAGCCCCTCTGCAAGAGGGCGCTGGGGATCAGAGAGAAGGTGAGGGCCCACAGTGCCAGTGCTGCGTTCAGACTTGGTTTTCATTTGAGTGGAAGCCCTAGTCCAAGTGATGTAGCAAATTGATCTCACAAATGCTTGTAAAGGTGTCTTCTTTCTGTATTCAGGTGCTGGGGAAATCCCACCCGGATGTAGCCAAGCAGCTAAACAACCTGGCCCTGCTGTGCCTGAACCAGGCCAAGTACGATGAGGTGGAGTACTACTACAAACGGGCCCTGGAGATCTTTGAGTCCAAGCTGGGAGCCGATGACCCCAGTGTAGCTAGGACCAAAAATAACCTGGTGCGATCCCAATGTGTACAGTCCAACTTCTAAAACACTACCTCCATCCTCTTTGCTGTCATATTCTCTACAACCTGTTTGTTAATATTTATATGTTTAATTACAGTACCTTGCAAAGGTGATCATATCCACTGAACATTTTCACACTTTGTCATGTTATAACAACTAACTGGTATGAATTTTGCAGGTCACACCTATTTTATGTTGTTTCCCTTTAGGCTACATGCTACCTGAAGCAGGGCAAGTTTAAGGACGCAGAAGTTCTGTACAAAGAGATCCTGACCAGAGCACATGAGAAGGAGTTTGGATCAGTCAACAGTGAGTAGAACCATCAGTGGATCAGCTAAACAACCAGCTCGGCTCAAGCAGATCTCAGCTGTAAGCCATGTTTGGATATAACGCAGTCCTGTTTCGGACGTCTTTCTGTCAGCTGGCCCGTTTCTCTTCGACAGTTTCATGCTGGGTTCGGTTTTTCTGTACACCTCACCCCCTGATCCCTGCATCGCTCTGAGCTCTCAGCAGGAAGGAGGATTATTCTGTGATAACGAAGCCGCTTAATGTTGCCGTTTGCCTCCTTCCTTTTACAGCGAATCCCTCACTGCTCACATGCTCAGCATGAGACAGGTTCCTCAGCAGGAGTTCGATGAATAGCTGCTATGTATTATTAATGAATAAATCACGTGGACAGGCCAGGAACACTTTATAATTAGGTTTTTCTTCATCTCATTTTGTAGATGACAATAAGCCCATCTGGATGCATGCAGAGGAGAGGGAAGAAAGTAAGGTCAGTCATTAACATTGACCTTTAATGCATCTGCTACCACATTGGAAAGTAGATTGAAAAGGGCGACAAGGATGCTTTAACTTGTGGTTTAATGGGCTCGTGTTTTATGCTGTGTTTATTTCCATCCTGATTGTCCCCTACGCTCTTTCTCCGTTTCTCTCCTGTCTGCTTCAGAGTAAACAGAAGGAGTCTGGACCCTATGTGGAGTATGGGAGCTGGTACAAGGCCTGCAAGGTGGACAGGTGAGGCAGGTTTGGATTTGGTGAAACAAACAGAACAAGAATAATGGATGAAGCCAGTATGGATACACTTCTTACTGCACATGTTATTCCTAAGGAGGTGAAAAACACTGACTTCTTTACATTGTCAGAAAATAATTGGTTCTGTTGGAAAGCCCAAAGGTCGGTAAAGGCATGATCCGGAAATCAAAAGCTTGCAAGTATTTTTTTATAGATCCCTGTAAAATATTTACCAGCGTACTTAAAGCAGGCAGTCATTTTCATACCTGGCTTTTGGAGAACAAATACTGTTTAGAATGTTTAAACGACTAAATATGTTTAGTCATGAGTGCAGCTGTATTATGTTCTTGTTTCTTTGTTACTGTAAGACTTAGTGGAAAACACACTGAGTATGCCCAGCTCAGCCAGCTCACAATAGATTTATTTAGTTGGTTCGCATTAAAACTAATTAAACTTAATCTTATGAGATCAGATGACATCCCAGGTAAAGATGTATAAAAACCCTTAAACGAAATGGTTGCTACGGAGACTTGGTGACCCAAATTTGCCTCTCTTGGCTGCAGTTCTCCAGCTGGGAGCTTTTTAAATTCTTTTTTACGTTCCTTGCCGTCCTCCTGTGTGTGGTCGTAAGAGAAAGGTTGGGGCATTTTGTGTAACAGTTTCAGTTGTTTTAAACTTTCACATTTCTCTTCACACTATTTAAATTATTTGTTCACTTTTTCCCATTTTTAAGAGTGACTGAAAGAAATGGGAATGACATGCCATTCAAGTGAGGATGGTTGGTGTTAAATGTACTGCTCTCTTGGCTTTCCCATTTTGAAGAGTGTGTAAGAGCATTGGGCCTTTGTGTTACATCATATATGTACCCCAAGAAAACAGAAAAGAGTCATAAGTAACTAATTAAAAGTGCCTCAGTTTATACAGTGAAGTGTAAATTAAAAAATCCTTCTGTCACATTTATCAAGTATAGTCAAATAAAATTTTTTTTTGGTTGGATCATGGTACTGTATAAAGTTTTTCAAAGTTCTCTTTTATTGAGACAAAAACTTGCCGCACTACTACAAACGACCCATTAACATCCTGTTATCCTTCCTGTTCTTCATGAAGTCATGCAAACATCAAGCGCTGAAGGAGCTATAAGACCTCCGATTATACATATAAATTCAAAAGGAACAGCCTAGATTCCTCATTGTGTTATTCTTATTTTTTTTGTCCAGTCCAACTGTGAACACAACCCTGAAAAGCCTGGGAGCGTTGTACCGTCGCCAGGGTAAGTTGGAGGCCGCTGATACGCTGGAGGAGTGCGCCAGCAAGTCACGCAAACAGGTACAACACAAACACTCTAAAAAGCCTCAGTGCCTTTTGACTTACTGCTGTTAGGTGTGCTGTGTGGGTTCTCGTGGTTACAGTACCTGATTAGCTGCGAAGATCTTTTTCAGCTAATATTTATAACCTCCTAAACTCTGCCACGATTCACAGATCAGACACCAGCTTGGTGTTTATTTCCTGTGGTCAAGAGAAGTTTAGTATTGTCTACAGTGTGTGTATTGCGCTCAAATGTTTTGTCCAGCTCTTGGTTTTTCTTATCTTTTGTGTGTTTGTTCCCTCAGGGGATTGACGCCATTAACCAGAGTAAGGTGGTGGAGCTGCTGAAGGACGGACCAGGGGGAGGGAGCGACAGACGGCACAGCAGGGATGGACCGGGGGGACGAGGAGTCGGCGAGGGCGAAGAATCCGCTGAGTGGAACGGGGTAACATCCTTATTATAGATTAATGAGAACTTCGCATACACAAAACAATCTTGCACATGTCAATCTATAGCTCTTCCTGTTGGAAGACATCCCCCCAAAGAACCCTTTAAACATCTCATGTTCTACCTGATTGGTAGTTTCATTTTTTTCCTCTCTTTAGGACGGTAATGGGTCTCTGCGTCGCAGCGGCTCCTTTGGAAAGATCCGTGATGCTCTGAGGAGGAGCAGTGAGATGCTGGTGAAGAAACTGCAGGGCAGTGGACCTCAGGAACCCCGGAACCCAGGGTAAAAGTTTGATCTGTGTCGCTTCACTGAATAACACATTTTTTTTATCTTGGGGAAAATAATGTTTATTCAGTGATGATGGTTCATGGATTATAGCTGATGTTCTCTGAAGAGTCCAACACTTCATTCAAGATAAAATTCCTCAGGTTTAAAACAATTATAAAAAGTATATAAATAGATATTTAATCGTTAATGTTCCTCAACATTTGGTAAACTTGGGCTTTTTCATTGAGGAGATTTCTAACACCTACTGTAGGTTGTTTTTTAGACATACAGTTTAAAGCAAATAATGACCTATTAGTCCAGTTGAATATAGCAAAAACAAAGTTAGTCAGTCATAGTTTTTCTTTTCTTTCTATTTTTAACTTTAACATAAACTTTTAATTGATATTTAATCTCATGTTGACTTGTTTACATTCAAAGATGATCAAAATATGACAACAAATTAATAATGCTGGAAGAGCTGGGGTTTTTTGCGCTGTATAAGCTGTCAACTCTGGGGCTTACAAGTGATTTTTATTTTATCTTACTTATTTTTCTCCAAACATTGTCAGATATGCATCATTTTAACTCGGTTTATGTGTCCTCTCAAGGTACTTTACAAGACAAACAATGCTAATGCATATCCAGTTATATATATTATCCAGTTTGGCCCAAATCAGTCCAATTCATTCTAGCAGTCTCCGATTATTATGCAGTCGCATTCAGATCCAGTTCCATACCGTCAAACTCAGTTGATTGTATAACGATAAAAAATTCAAAGGTTAACATCGTTGAAGGTAGCCGTAGCTCCCTGAGTTTCTTTGTCCTGGAAAGAGACACGTTTAAACACTGGGCAAGGGTATTAACACAGAGTTCATAGCAGAAGGGTTCCAGAGAATGCATAATGGAGAGTAGTAAAAGAAAGTGATAGAGTCGAGAAAAAGTGGTCAGAATATACTTCTGGAGCATTACCCTTAAATTAGACAGTATGCCTTACAGACACAATCTGGGAGCTGGTTCCACAGCAGAGGAGCCTGTTAACTGAAACCTTCTGCCTTCATTTTCATTTTACAAGCACTGCCAGTAACCACCAGTAAACCAGCAGTCTGAGAGCAAGGTCTTCTGTTAGAAGCACGTGGCATGATCAGACCTTTAATGCAACATGAGCTTGATTATTCAGTTATGTAAGAAAATGAATTCTGCTTTCCATCAGAACCATTGCAGCAGGATTGTGGGTCAGCTGAAAGATGTTGACTGAATTTGTGCTGCTTCCCGATCATAAAGAATTGCAAAGCTGAAAGCTTTGAAGTGACAAATAGACTAAACACAATCTTACCAGTTTTCAGGATGAGGCTGCTTTAGCAGTCATAGACTAACTAGGTTGATTCTTATGTTTTTATATTCTCTGTAATGTTTACATGCTCTGTTGTAGAACATTATACGTAATATGGCTGACTTTAGTCTTGAAGCTCGCCTCTGTTCAGTGTTGGGCTGTTTTATCTGGGCTGAGCAGAGTTATGAAGCAGCAGTTGTGTGACTCAGCCTTTCTATGGTGTGAGAGGATTAGTTTTATGAGGACATTTGGTTTAACTTAAATATGTAGCAGAGAGTTTGAATCGGCTTGGAATGATTTATTAGTTCAGTATATGACTGTTTTCTACACAGTTCCTGTTGTTTCACACAGAGATCTTGTTGTTTTGTTGCACAGAATGAAAAGAGCGAGCTCCCTAAACTTCCTGAACAAGAGCACCGAGGAAGCCACACAGGTAAGGCTGTTCTTAAGCCAGGGTTCCTGCACAAGCTGGAAAAGTAAAGATTACTTTTTCAGCATGGGAAATATTTGTATTTCCAGGTTTGATTATCTATCAGATTGTCTAAATATTGTGTCCTTTCTCCCTTCCTTACTTCCTTCATCCCTTATTTAATTGTTTTTTTTCTTAGTTTCTTCCTTGTTAAATTTATTTCATCCTTATTTTCTTCCTTTTTTGTGCACTAACCTCTTTCCTCTCTTGTGTCCTTCCTTCTCTGCGCCTTTCCTTCTTTTTTTCTTATGTCCTTCCTTCCTTCCTTGCTACCTTTCTTTTTTGCTTTCATCCTTTCTTCCTTCCTTCCTTCCTTTCTTCTTTGGTTTCTGCCTTCATTCTTTTCTTGTATCATATTTTCCATTCTTCCAGTTTCTGGGATTCCCAGGGTATTTAAAGCCTGCCCACTGTAGAAATGTCATAAATTCTTTGCTGTATTTCATATTTAAAAATGGATAAAAAGTGGTTTTCCACCTAAGTGGTTCCAGGACTGGAGCTAGAGCCAGTTCTTGACTAGTTAAGAGTAAAGAGTGCTTTTCCACCACCTAAGAGCCAAGTCTTAATGTTACTATAAGCATCTCATTAATTGATTGTTTTTATCCTTCCCATTTTTATTTTGTGAAGTACCGAGGTGCTTGGAGACAATTTCACCACATGACTAATATAATTTATCCCAAAATCCCAGCAAAGAGACGCTGTAAGGTCACCATCTTAGTTCATTTCTTCTGTTTTAAACAGCCAGCTTGTAAACCCTTCACAGTCCAGATCATCTGATCTCTCATCACATGCTTTTAAAGCGAGACTCCTGAGTTTTAAACATGGCGCTCACAACAGTTTGATTGGCTGCAGTTACCCATGAGCCCTCCTCTAGCTTCTGACAAAAATGGTTCTCTCCCTCGTGTATAGCAGTGAATCGGTGCTGAGTTTGCAGTGGTTTTTCAGGTCTTGGGTCAGAGGTCATCACAGCGGAAACTCTTAAGAACTAGAAACAGTTAAGCACTGGAACCAGTTAGGTGAAAAGGCTTGTTATCGACCTAAAAACCTGTCTCCTCCCAGTCAACATACAGGACTCTAACGGGAACCAATGTGTTTTCAGGATGCCAACTCCGGCCTCTCAGACAGCAGGGGACTCAGCGCCAGCAACGTGGACCTAACCAGACGCAGCTCGCTGATTGGTTAGACACCCAGTCGAGAGGCGGGAGGGGCCGTTTACCTTCGGTTCGAGCAAACACTCCAGCAGCAGCGTTTTTGGTTTTATTTTGTTTTATTTTATGCAACTCTTAAAAGGAGGACATTACCACAATTGATGTCACTACTGCTGCTACTGCTGTATAAACCGCTGCCACTGACCAGAACACTGAATTGTATCATACACATTTACAAGCATGCTGCTGAACTAGAGAGGGGAATGTCTGCACCTGAACGCCTCATAGCACTACAGTTCGTTCACGTGTGGCTTGCTTGGTCTCCAGTTTTCTTTGCAGACACTCAACGTTTTGCAGGTAACGTTTGTGGCCAGTTTCAGTTCAAAAGGATTCATTACACGTTGTTTATTCCACGCGTTGCATGACGTAACCACCAATGCTGACCGCGGTACCATCCAAACACAATCAACCTTCCAGGACGTTTAGGGACACATAAGCTCTAACCATTTCAACCTCAACTGTTTGCCTTCTTGTTTTTTATGTATATAAACGCTTTTAAATTATTTGACATTTCCTTCTGTGTATATAGCTCATTTTTTGTTTAAACTACAGGGTTAAAGAGGGACTTAACTGGAAAAATGTTTCTCTGATAGGAGGAGACTGGGAATAGATGAAGAGCAAAATGTGGGGAAATTAAAGGAAAATACAAAAATATGATCTCAGTTCATCAAAATACAGTCGTCAAATAAATATAAAATGCTAATAAATGTATCATCTCAGTTGCTGAAATTAGGTGTCAGGGTTTCAGACTAAACTGGGAATATACAGTTGAAGCCTAAAGTGTGGGATGTCTGGCAGATGAATGTCTCAATATGTACGTTGACAGGGGAGGTGAGTTAATGACCCGATTCAGGGCAAAGATTGCTTTTTTCCATATGTGCTTTTGTTTTACGTTGTGGTTTGGGGGAATGCACATTTCCAAACAGCTATTATTCTGATACAAGTTGAAGGAAAACGAGCCTTTAAGACCTGATGGAGCTCACCAGAAAGAGCCTCGGGTCTGAGTGGGTTGGTGCACGTTGAACAGGAGGTAATTATTGGTGCAGGATATCAAAGGCGGTCTTTAAACATCTGATAGGATTTTTTTTAAGCAGCGCATCAGCTGCTGTATGTTTACTTTCATTCAAAGCATTTCAGAAACCCAGTAATGCTGTGTAAAAAGCCTGATGGTTCTTTTGTGGCAGTAGCATCACCTTATACTGGAAAATGTAAGAAAAACTTGAATCTAATGTTAGTAAATTAAATCAGAAATTGATTTGAGTAAATCCCAAATCAAGAAATAGTTGATTTTAATAAAATCACCGGTGGCGCAATTAATTTCATCCCTGCTGATAATACTTTGGACAAGACTTTCTACTGGGCTCAGATCTGCGGACTGTTTGTGTCATTACCCCACTGGAAGAACCCATTGAATTTTTTTCAGGCTTCTGTCAGAGTCCACTAGATATCTATTAAAAATCTCCTGGTATTTCAAACCGTTCATGATGCCATGTACTCTAACCAGCTTCCCAGGGAGAAGGAAAACAGGCCCACAGCACCACAGATATTCCACCATACTTATCAGTAGGCATGAGATGCATTTCTACATTGTTGCAATTTGTTTTAGACCAGACCCAGCTGACGTGTTTATTGATAAGAAGCTCAATCTTAGTCTCACGGTTCCAGTTAAAATGCCATTAGCATTTAATAAAATCCACATATTTACATTTGGGATGATAGGACAGAAAAGGGGTTTCTCCTGCTTTCTATCTCAGCCAACCAGCTGGCATGTAGTTAGCGTCTAATGGTTGTTATGGAGACTTGGCGGCATCCAGATGCCACTTTTTTTTTTACCTCTGTCACCATCCTACCCACAAAGATTAACTCATCTAGTCTAGTGGCACGATATTAACTTCTGTCATGTCATCTTTATACCCCAAGAAAACAGAAAATTATTGATTACTAATTAGTAGTTCCTAATAGTCAACCTAAAACCATCAAATATGAATGAAGAACAAATCTTGTTGCCTATATTTTAAAGGGATTGATTAGGATGCCGCCACTGTTGATTTTGTTAGTTGTTTGTTGTGAATTTTCAGCGTGATGTTACACTGCTGCAGTAAAAGAAACACATTTAAAGGCTTTTTCTGCTTTTTTACCAGGGATGGAGACACATTGTCACTATCTGTGTTGTGATTTTTTCTGCACATGTATAATTTTGCACTAAAAAGTGGGAAGAATGTAATCCTGACGTGGACGGATCTGATGAATGTCAGTCAACGACTCAGATCTCACAGACGATAATCCTTCCTCTGTGAATTTACCTTTTATTGATGTGGTTCTTTTTATGTTGCCAGTTTGAGCTTTTATTTTGAAGGCACAAACTACTGGTTACCTGAATGTTGCCTTTCATTCCTTTCACTTGATCGCTGCGCTAAACTGGAACAGAAAACACAAAGAAATCCACCAAAGCATAAGGTGCATGAAGCCAGGTATCATTTGCATTCATGACACATCCTATCAGCTTCTGAATGATCAGACTGGGGGGGGGCTTTAGTTTGATGACGAATCGCAGGAAGTCAGAAAGTGAATAAAAGTGTTTTTTAAAAAGGTTTCGGAAAAGAAGAGCAAAGTGCTTTACGTGTTGGCAGCAAATAATGTACGGTGTGTGACCTTTCTATGTGTGTGTTTACCATTTATCTTGTTGACACAGCCCAACACCTTGTAGCCGTGTGCAGCTCTTCTCTAGCATACCAGGCAGTCCTTCACTGTATTAATCACATGCTCAGCAGACATCCAGAAATAAATCAACCATAGTAGAATACTTAGCTAGTGTGAGAAAACCGTGAAGCTGCTGTGGATTTTTTTAAACATTGATCTTTATCTGAAGGGTTTGATGCAAAGCTTCAAAGATTCTCTTCTCATCGCTGTGGATGGAAATGTTGCTTTCAAGATGCTCCTGTAAATGTGTTTTATCAAAAGGTTCAATAAAGACATGTTCCACTTTTGAAAGCAATCCCATGGCCTTTTCTTTGCATCCAGAAATTTGTTCTTGTGCGTGAAAACATTTCAAAGCCTCCGTTTGCGTTTTTTGTGTTGACTGTGTTGTGCAGCCTTCACAGGGGGTAAGTGTCTCTGTTACTTCCTGTCTCATCGAAAGGCGAGCCCCGCAGAGGAAACCAGACTCACTAGCTCTTCTCACTGGAATCAACGGCACCATGATGGACCGACTGATCAGCTGCCTCGTCCAGATGTCAAACACTGGAGCATGAATGAAGCAGGTTCAGAAGGTAAGACCACTCGTCACTTACCAAGAGAGGCTTTTGACTTGTTTTAAATTTGATTAAATGAATTCAAAAGAGAAAGAAGTCTGAGACTTGATTGTTACATCCTAAGACCTGTCGGTGTAGTTTCATTTATAGAAATGTAAAGCAGAAGTCTGTGAAGAGAAGAGGTGTCTAAAAAGCCAATTGAGAAATGAGATCACATCTCTAAAGCCAAATGTAGATATTCTAAAACTTAAGTTATGATCTCAAAGAAGAGCTGTGAGCTCAAGATTTTCTTTGCTACAACAATCAAGCAATTCTCTGGTTGTACAGCAGATGGTCATGGACATTCTCGACTACAAAGGAATGCCCCAAAATATATTTGATAAAGAAACTTTCTGCACACAGAGTGCTGTGTCCAAGCATATTAATGGAAAGTCGAGTGGATGGAAAAAGGGAATTTTGGGTTTTAATTACCTGTAAGCCATGATCATAAACATTTAACATATATTACTCTGTGTTTAATGAATCTATATCACTTTTGTTTTTAAAACTGGCTCACTGAAATAATGAAGCTTTTCAATAATGTTCTAATTTATCTGGAGGCATCTTTATAACTCAAATGATATCATAGTTTTACTAAATCTGCCTATTCTTCTTTGTTTTCTCACAGAACGTTCCTCCATGTCTGCAGAGACCCCCTCCAGTTCCACCTCGCCGGCTCTGGTCCAGTTCCAACTGGGGCTGTTCAGGGAGATGGTCCGAGTCCCGCCCGGCAACCTGAGCTACCGCCACGCACGCAGACTGGCGGCCGAGGTCATAGAGAGAAAGGTAACCAGAAGCAGACACAGCAGGGCATCATTTCTGCAGTCCCTTTATTTGTCAGGGACTACTGCTGCAAAACCTGGAAGTGAGTCTTTAAATGACATTGAGACTAAAATAATGGTGGACATTCAAATTTTTACTGTTTTAGGAACGCAAGCTAAACGGAAAGCCCATGTGTTGCCTGTATGAATAAAAACGTGCTCTAAACCTTAACGCTGCCGACTTGGAAAATGTTCAGTTGTTCTGAGTGTCAGTGCAGATGGGACGTGGAGTCCAAAAGGCCAGCTCGTGTATGTATGAAAGAAAAATACGTAGGTTAATGCAAAATAAGCTGTCGCTTTTGACACTGAATTTACTACTCCGTCCTCTTGAAGCAGCAGTTCCTACTCCTGAGCCGCTTAAACTGCTGCTGTTTTCTGTGTCCTGGATCTGTGTCCTTTCTTGCATTACAATGCAAACAGTTCTCCTTTGAAACATTTCTGTGATCTTTATAAAGGGTACATTGCATGAACTGTGGCTTAGGTCATGAGCTGCTGCAGGTGTTGGTCTATTTTCTGGCCTTCATGCTGCCTCAGTATCTGTGTGGTCTTTGAGAGTGCAGAAAACTTTCCAACCACAGCCTTTTCCCCTCTGTTTGACACGCACACACTCTTAGGGGCAGGTTGTGTGCCTCCTTTCAAACACAGAAATAACTTTTGAGTTTCCAGGTCAGCCGTCTGTGCAAGAAAGACAGTGAGTAAATATGTTTTGCAGATAAGCTGCATCACTAAAGATGTTCATGTTTTGTTTTTGCATCAATCTTTCTGGTTTGCAGACTTGAAAATCAGCATTTTAGATTGACTAGTTAATCAAATAGTCTGACTTGAAACAATAATCTGATTTCCCTGACGTTTGTTCATCAAATAGAGTGAAAAGCAATGCATCAGACATAATGTACTGTGAAAATGTAATTAACCCCTAAAACTAACTGTTATCATCTGTTTGTGATAAATAGTGAGGAATCTTTTACGTCACTGTGGAGGAATTTTTGCCCACTCTTCTTGTCAAAATAGTTTTAATTCAGCCAGAAAGGGCCTGTTTACAGTCATCCCACAGCACCTGGATCGGATTTAAGTCAGTACTTTGACTAGGCCACACCAAAACATCCATTGTTGTTGTTTTTAGTCGCTCAGAGGCAGACTTGTTGGTGTGCTTTGTATGGTTGTCCGGGTATGCTCCATGTTTTTATTTTCGGTGTTTTGCTAAAGTCCAACAGCCTTCCTGTCCCTTTCCAGACTGGCATATCTTTGTTTTTCAGCTATTCCTGACTTTTGTCAGATCAAGACCTGATGTGTTGCTTTTTAAGATCCTTAACATACTTCATGTTGTCTGATAAGTTCTTTTTATATCTTTTTACTTTTCAGATAGACCAGGTCACTTTGGATCACTCTCTTCCTTTATTAAATGACATTATTTGAAAACTGACTTTTGAATTTAGTCAGGTTATCCTTGTGGCAGAACAAATCTATAAGGTGGTAACTACTTTTTCATGGTACTGAATGGACCTTCACTTTTAAAACACAACTTTTCCTCTTTAGTAGATCTGGATTTTAATTAAACTTTTAGTTTAAGTTTTATGTGTTTTTCTCTGCTTTTATAACGATTTAGTTTAATTGGAAACTTTTTTACTGTCATTAACGTTTTTGGGGATGACTTACTGGCAGCAAACATTAGCAGGATTTATTGTCCTGTTCAAGCACTGTGTCCGGTGATATTTTGAGTTTAATGTTCAGTGAAAATACATATAAATCGTGGTAGCCTGCATCCACATTCTTCAGGTTGGTTTTTAAGTGTAGCCCGCTATTAAAATGATTTACCTGTTGTAGCTGTGATCGGGTCTGCCTGAAAATCTTCCGTTCATGACCCTTCAGATGTTGCTCTGCGTCTTTACTTGTCTGCTTTTTATTATACTGATCAGAGAGAAAACTTCACATTTTGCAGGAAATCAGCACATCTATATTTAGTGTACGGGTTGTGTTTGTGTGTGCAGGCTCCAGACTGCAGCGTGGTGGGCTCGGGTGAGAAGATCCTGTTGTTCAGACATCGACTCGCCTCTGAGGAGCTGCTGCAGCGGCTGACGGACCAGGACGAGCTGCAGGACGGAGACCTCATCGAGATCATTGTTGCAGGTCAGACATCAAATCATTCAGATTAGATCAGTTAGATGGAGAGATGGTTGTTGTGTTCCTCATAGTATCGTGTTGTCATGTATCTGGAGGTCAGCTGGATCTCCCTCCATTTCTGTTCAATTCAGTTTATTTATATAGCGGCAATTCACAACACATGTTGTCTCAAGGTACTTCACAAAAGTCAGGTACATACATTCCAATTAATCTTAATCATTGAACAGTGCAGTCAGATTCTGTTATTTATTCAAATTGAATAAAAAGTTTTTCTATCTAAGGAAACCCAGCAGATTGCATCCAGTCAGTGACTTGCAGCATTCACTCCTCCCGGATGAACATGTAGAGACAGTGGACAGTCACTGGCGTTGACTTTGCAGCAATCCCTCATTCTGAGCATGCATGTAGAAACAGTGGAGAGGAAAAACTCCCTTTTAACAGGAAGAAACCTCCAGCAGAACCAGGCTCAGTGTGAGCGGCCATCTGCCACGACCGACTGGGGGTTAGAGAGAACAGAGCAGAGACACAAAGAGAACAAAGAAGCACTGATCCAGGAGTCCTTTCTATGGGAAGGAAAAGTAAAACATTAATGGTTATAGCTCCTATACTTATAGGCTTCATCTAGGAGAGAAAGACGGCTATAAGCAGATGAACTCTTAGCCAGTTTTCAAGTTTAGAGTCTGAGAGAGAGCACATCCAGTTAGTCACAGTAGAAGCTCAGCCAGCAGCTATGTCTAGGAGAGAGACGGGGTTAAACACTGAAAGACTGGGCCAAGTGTATCATCTGCCTCACGGACTAAAACTGCTAGCTGGTTCCACAGGAGAGGAGCCTGATAACTAAAGGATCTGCCTCCCATTCTACTTCTAGAGACTCTAGGAACCACCAGTAAACCTGCAGTCTGAGAACGAAGTGCTTTGTTAGGAACGTATGGAACAATCAGATCTCTGATGTATGATGGAGCTAAATCATTAAGGGCTTCATATGTGAGGAGGAGAATTTTAAATTCTATTCTGGATTTAACAGGGAGCCAATGAAGGGAAGCTAAAATAGGGGAAATATGATCTCTCTTTTTAATTTTCATCAGAACTCTTGCTGCAGCACTCCATAAGATGTAAAATTGTCATGTATGCTGTAAAAGTATAAAATGGCCTAAACAGAAAGATTCAGCAACCTGGTTGGATAAACTAAAACTGTTAAAGTATCTTTACATGTAATTCCAGCCATATGTCCTCTTTATTAGGACTTTGTCGCAGTGGGTAATGTTCTCCCTCTCTTCCTTTCAAAACTTTTCCAAATACCCTCTACAGGTGACCACACAGATCCTCCATCAGATTGAGTTCTGGTCTCTGGCTAGGCAGTTTTAAAACATTTTCTTCAAGGCCATTCCTTTGTCGATTAGGGCTTGTGTTTGGACTCGTCCTGATGCTAAAAACTAGTATTTGGAACTATTTATAACTTCATCCAGCTTGACAAAAACTCCAGTTCCATCTAAAGAAAAATAACCCCACATCATGATGCTTCCACTTCTTTGTTTCCCTGTGGGGATGGCGTTCTGTTTGTGATTCTCTTTAAAGTAGTTTCCGTGAAAACAACAAGTTTGGTGTCATCAGACCAATATTCTTCCATAAGGATTTTGGAAACTTTTAGCTGGGCCTGGATTTTTTCTTTGGATTAAAAGGCTTCTGTGTTTTTATTTTATCCTACTCCATAAACCACACATATGAGGAGTGCAGGAGATTATAGCATGTAGAACATGAACGGCAGAAATTCTTGCAGCTTCTTTAGCGTTACCATCTGCCTCTTGGGAGTTTCTCTGACCACTCTGACCACACCCTTTCCAGACTGATGGATGTTAGCGTCTCTGTTTCTCCTTTATGTCGGGGTGTGATGTGTTCTTTTTCTGGAGATCAATTAGCCTACTTCATGTTGTTGAACAGGTTCTATTTAAGTGTTTTCTCGATTCCTCAGGTCAGGCAGCAACCAGACCTGGGCCTATCATTATTTTTTAAAGTGCATTTTGTATTTCATCAGGTTGCCTTTGTTTGATTATCGGAAATATAAGTGTGACAAAACAGAAGAAATCGTTAAGGGAGAAAATACAGGGTCTGGACAATGAAACTGAAACACCTGGTTTTAGACCACAATAATTTATTAGTATGGTGTAGGGCCTCCTTTTGCGGCCAATACAGCGTCAATTCGTCTTGGGAATGACATGTACAAGTCCTGCACAGTGGTCAGAGGGATTTTAAGCCATTCTTCTTGCAGGATAGTGGCCAGGTCACTACGTGATCCTGGTGGAGGAAAACGTTTCCTGACTCGCTCCTCCAAAAACCCCAAAGTGGCTCAATAATATTTAGATCTGGTGACTGTGCAGGCCATGGGAGATGTTCAACTTCACTTCCATGTTCATCAAACCAATCTTTCACCAGTCTTGCTGTGTGTATTGGTGCATTGTCATCCTGATACACGGCACTGCCTTCAGGATACAATGTTTGAACCATTGGATGCACATGGTCCTCAAGAATGGTTCGGTAGTCCTTGGCAGTGACGCGCCCATCTAGCACAAGTATTGGGCCAAGGGAATGCCATGATATGGCAGCTCAAACCATCACTGATCCACCCCCATGCTTCACTCTGGGCATGCAACAGTCTGGGTGGTACGCTTCTTTGGGGCTTCTCCACACCGTGACTCTCCCGGATGTGGGGAAAACAGTAAAGGTGGACTCATCAGAGAACAATACATGTTTCACATTGTCTACAGCCCAAGATTTGCGCTCCTTGCACCATTGAAACCGACGTTTGGCATTGGCATGAGTGACCAAAGGTTTGGGTATAGCAGCCCGGCCGTGTATATTGACCCTGTGGAGCTCCCGACGGACAGTTCTGGTGGAAACAGGAGAGTTGAGGTGCACATTTAATTCTGCCGTGATTTGGGCAGCCGTGGTTTATGTTTTTTGGATACAATCCGGGTTAGCGCCCGAACATCCCTTTCAGACAGCTTCCTCTTGCGTCCACAGTTAATCCTGTTGGATGTGGTTCGTCCTTCTTGGTGGTATGCTGACATTACCCTGGATACCGTGGCTCTTGATACATCACAAAGACTTGCTGTCTTGATCACAGATGCGCCAGCAAGACGTGCACCAACAATTTGTCCTCTTTTGACCTCTGGTATGTCACCCATAATGTTGTGGGCATTTCAATATTTTGAGCAAAACTGTGCTCTTACCCTGCTAATTAAACCTTCACACTCTGCTCTTACTGGTGCAATGTGCAATCAATGAAGACCGGCTACCAGGCTGGTCCAATTTAGCCATGAAACCTCCCACACTAAAATGACAGGTGTTTCAGTTTCATTGTCCAACCCCTGTACTTTTTCATGGCAAAGTATGGATCTTCACTAGCTTCTTCACCCTAGCAAATACACATTTTAGTCTGACATCAAGTCCCTGTCCACATTGTCCTGAGTTGGTGCTGACCAAGAAAGATACCTCTGCTCCAAAATCACCGCAGTCAAGGTTGTCTGAGGTTTGCAGCTGGTCCCATGGACAAACCAAAGGAGTTCAGAAGGCCTTTGGTTTTATGGTAGATACATGGCCATCATTATGGGTTATGGAGGAGTCAAGGTGAGGATTTCAGACTTAACAACACAGTATCAGTCGTCAAGCATGGTGGTGGCAGCGTCGTGCTGGGGGGATGTTTTGCTGGCAGTGGAAATGATGCTTTGAACAAATCATTAAAAAAGTTTAATTATACACTAAACTGTCCTCATCTGCTGTTTTTTTTTTCGATGGCAGCTAACTTCCAGTAGTTAGCAGATTGTCTGGTGCTATTTTGATGGGAACGTTCAATTTAAAACTCTGCACACTATGATTCCACATAATGACATTTCAGGCAGATCCTCCGAGGGCTGCTTTATTTCAGATTAGTCACATTCACCATAACTGATGGCAGATTTGAACCCGAGATAACTGAAGGTTGAAAATGAATCAGAACGGAGCTTCAGCCAAGTCTTAGTTTAAGGGTGTGCTCACTTATGGAATCAACATTTGTCTTTTTAAATTTGTTTTCCTTGAACAGATTTGGTTGGTCATCGCATTAAAGGTAGAAAACATTTTGAAATGATTTATCACGGTCTAACTTTTTTTACACCGCAAAAATGTGGCCCGTTTAAAAGGCCTGCGTACCCCGCTGTAGACAACGGCTGACCACATCAGTAAAGAAAAAGTGTTTTACTGCACGGGCTTAAATACTTGGCGAATGCTGACTTTTTTTTTGTACCAGGATCAGCTTCTGTAGCTGAGATGAGGATGTGTCCACACTCCCTGATGGTCCAATCGTACCGGACCCCCACCTTCTGCCACCACTGCGGGGAGATGCTGTGGGGCCTTGTGCGACAGGGGCTAAAATGTGAAGGTAAAGCCGGAGCCCGGTTCACACAGTTGCAGCACTTGTTCTTTGTCTGCACACTGACATCTTAAAACCACAAACTTCAATATATATTTTGGGGATTTTATGTGATACACCAGCATAGTGGAGATTTCTGTGTTAATAGGTTTCACCAGACAGATGTATTTATACTGAGACTAAATAGGTGGACTCTTTTAATTGCAGTTGGTTGCACTGGAATTTATTTAGGGGTATTGGAGTAAAGGGAGCTGACTAAAATGAAAAAACTGAAAGTAATGTTCCTTGTTCCTTCACCATTCTATGCTACTTTGTGTTGTTTATCTTAAATATGTAGCAGTTTGTGGTAGTAACGTGATAAAATGTGGAAAAGATCATAAAGTTTGACTTCTTTTGTGGTACTGAATTAAAGTTGAACAAGTTTTCTCTCTGTCTGTTTCGGCTCTCCGTCTCCACAGGCTGCGGTTTAGATTTTCACAAACGTTGTGCCTTCTTCCTGCCCAACAACTGCAGCCGAGTGCGGCGGCAAGTCAGCACCAGCCGCTCCCTGTTTCCGCCTCGCAGACCACGAACGCACTCGCTGTCCAGTCAGACCGGAGGCAGTCTGGAGGAGGTAAGATGATGACCTGCTTTCTTCTACTGTGCGTTGCCAGCTCATTTAAGCCTTTTTTACATTTCCCACTAGATCAGTTTGTCCAAGCCCTTGTCCAGGCCTCCATCGTGGAACGAGCCTCCCGTCTGGCTCGGGGACAAGAGCAGGCCTCAGGTCCCCCACACCTTCCACATCCACAGCTACACCAAACCCACAATGTGCCAGCACTGCCACCGGCTGCTCAAAGGCCTGTTCAGACAGGGGCTACAGTGCTCAGGTAGGGTGGGAGGAGGAAACATTTTCTCCAAACAGCTAAGAACAAGATTTAACAATAAAGCTGTAATGTAAAGGAGTTCCTATCTTAAAGAAATCTGCAGAACAGAACTGTAAGACAAGCAGGAGAGATATTTTTTAGGATGAGGGTGCTTCTGCATAAAAAATATCAGCTGGTATTTGCTGAAATATTAAACATTTTATAAAAACATAATAAAAATGTAAATTATTTTACTGGATAATAGAAACATAACTCAAATCTTGCATTTCCAGGCAACATTTTACAGAAACTCATTCTGTGCCTGAAGTCCAAACTAAAAGAGTTGGTTAAATGTAGTTATGCTGCTATAGGCTTAGGCTGCTGGAGGACATAATGACCACTTTCACCCTCTTCGCTACATTCTCACACTACTCTTCAATTTTGCATTATTTGCTGTTATTTCAGCTTTTAACTTTGTTCTCTCTTTTCTCTTCCTAAAAGCTACACCTGGCCTGACTCTGTGTCTACCTGTGACACCTTTCTGGAGAGGGGCATTGTCCAAGCTTCTGCTGGCAACAACTTAATGCTCACCCTCTACCGATGATCCACATGGCCCTGTCTTTCAGTGTTTAACCCTTTCTCTCTCCTAGACATAGCTACTGACTGAGCTTTTACTGTAACTATCTCTATGTGCTCTCTTCAGACTCTAACCTTGAAAACTGGCTCAGAGTTTATCTGTTCCTTCTTTCTAGGTGAAACGACTAAAGGAGCTACATCCATTAACATTTACTTTTCCTTCCCATAGAAAGTACTCCTGGATCAGTGCTTCTTTGTTCTCTTTGTGTCTCTGCTCTGTTCTCTCTAACCCCCAGTCGGTCGTGGCAGATGGCCGCTCACACTGAGCCTGGTTCTGCTGGAGGTTTCTTCCTGTTAAAAGGGAGTTTTTCCTCTCCACTGTTTCTACATGCATGCTCAGAATGAGGGATTGCTGCAAAGTCAACGCCAGTGACTGTCCACTGTCTCTACATGTTCATCCGGGAGGAGTGAATGCTGCAAGTCACTGACTGGATGCAATCTGCTGGGTTTCCTTAGATAGAAAAACGTTTTATCCAATTTGAATAAATAACAGAATCTGACTGCACTGTTCAATGATTAAGACTAATTGGATGTATGTACCTGACTTTTGTGAAGTGCCTTGAGACGACATGTGTTGTGAATTGGCGCTATTTAAATAAACTGAATTGAATTGAATTGAAATAATGGAAGGACAAGCTTCAGAGAAGCACATGGTTTTGTAGCCATCAGCAAGGTGCTGGCACGATTCTGACTGGATATTTGACCACTCTTCATTTAAACTCATTGGCTCCCTGGACTGCCTGCCTGATTCACTCTGAGACCAGTTAGGTTATGTGTTTGCCTTACTGGAACTCCCAGCTGCATCCAAGTTTCAACCATTAGACCCAAACGGTCCAGTCAGATGTCAGGAATTGGTAAGGGAGTCCAGGACCTACCCAGCAACCACAAAGGCTCCAGTTTCTTGTAAACTAGAAGCTGCTGGAACATCAAGTCCTTGTCCACATGGAGGTAATTCTTACATTGCCATGAAATGAGTTGGTGCTGAAGGTTTTATGGTCAGGTGACACAATGACACAGACTGAGACAAACGACCACAGTTATGGTGTATGGAGGAGTCAAGGTGGGGCTTTCAGACCTAACACTTAAATCCTTAAACTCTGTGCATTCAGTTAAAAGAAGTCTACCAACCCCGCAGAGAAGATTGGTCAAATATCTTGATAGATTGACACCAGATGGTTTGTGGTCGATGTACAACTTGCTATGGTACATTTATCGGAGGGGATATATGTATATGTTTAGATGAAATGTGAACTTGTTATTGTTCTAGTCATGCCCATGATGAGTAAATGTAAATTTCTGAAGAGCCTTGAACCTCCTGAAGATGCAGGCATGTTCAACTTTAGGCTTCTCTTGGGTTTTCAGTGTCTTGCTGTAGTCTGTGTTCTTCTTTTCTTTTCTGTTCTATTTTCCTGCTCCGTGTTCCTCCTCTGGAGCTGTTTTTAGCCGCTCTCCTCCGGTACAGCCTGACTCTGATTAGTCATGTTTGGATTAGAGGCTCCTCAGCTCCCAGTGGGCTCGCTGAGGCAGATGCACACTCGTCCTGTCAAATCTGAGCGAGCAGATGGCTCATAACTAATTCTCCTGAACGCATGAACGTGTCTGCGTCTAAAGCAGAGTCATGAATTTTAATCAGGAAAACTGAAAGCGGTTAAAGTTTCTGCAGTCCCTCATCATTCTTCTGAGCTTTGAGCCTGTAGCTCATGTGTCATCTTGTCCTCTCGTCAGACTGCAGGTTCAACTGCCATAAGCGCTGCGAGCCGTCGGTCCCCAGAGACTGTCCGGGGGAGAGGAGGGCTGTTAATGGGGGTGGTGAGCTGCACTTCTGTTTTTTTTTTTTTTTTTCTGTATCCCAGGCTTCAAGCACCGACAGATAAGGCCTCTGGCTGTGATGTTTCCATATCACTATGATCAGACAGGAACCGACTCACCCATCTTCTCAGGAGTATGGATTTCCACAGAAATGTCACATTTGTGATGATTCTGAACAATATTGTCAAAGTTTGATGATGCTTTTTAGCTCATTTAAATGCCACTAACTTTACGATGTTAGGACAGACGTAGTTGCAGGAAAACATCTTTCAGAAAGCCTCGGCAAATGTCACCCAAGACAAATTTGAAAGGTTGAACAAGCAAATAGAAAGAAATAAAGAATGACTCAAAATTTCTGTATTGAACTCTAATTTGTCCAAAACTCAGATTATCTGAAGGAATCAAGAGACGGTTAATCTGCAATATTTTTGGCAAATTAATATAAAATGAGCCAATTCTCCTGTTTTGAAAACTGTCATTTCTGTAGTTTAATAAAGATGCTGTCACCTTCCCAGACCTCTTGGCAGCTGCTCACAGCTTCCCACAAGATCCTGAGGACGCTGAATCGGAGCTCGCCAGCACAACACTAGACACCTCAGAGGATGAGATGTCCGATGGAGACACGCTGCCTGAGATGTTCGAGGTGGAGCAGCCGATGAGGTTAGAGAGCGTTACCCGGGCGATGTTGTCGTTTTGTCCTGATGATGTAATCTGATGTAAGCTGCATCCTATCACCCACATTAATCACGCTGATGTGATCATCTTCTCTGTTCTTCATCGCTGAAGTCTTCATAGACTCTGATCCAGTCTGCAGGGTTCCTGTCTGGGAAAGTACAGAATTTGATCTGGAAAAATATTTTTATTTTCAGACTTTATTCATTTCTCGTTGTCTCATGTCCTCTCCGTTCTTTATTCCCTGTGTCCTTCCTCTCTTCCATCCTTTCTGTGTCCTTCCTTTCTTACTTCCTTTGGTCCTGCATTCCTTGCGTCACTCCTTTTTTTCATCGCTTCCTCCTTTTCTTTCTTTCCATCCTTGCACCCTTCCTGTCTTCCATTCGTCCTTTCTCCTTTCCTTCCCTTCTTTTCTTCTTTGTGTCCTACCTCCCTTTCTTTGTCACCCTGTTGTCCTTCATCTGTTATTCCTTTCTTTCCTCCATGTGTCCTGGCTGTGTTCCTTTATGTGTTCTTCCTTTTTTTCCTTACTTGTCTTCCTTCTTTCTTCCTTTGTTTCCTTCCTTCTGTCCTTTCATATTTCCTCCCTTGTGGCCTGGACCCTGCCCTTCCTTTTTTCCTTCCCTTGTGTCCTACATCCATTCCTTTCTTTGTGTCCTTCCTTCCTTATTCTCTTCTGTCCATTCTTCCTTCCTGCCTTACATATTTTCTTCCTGTTTCCCAGTTCTCCATGTTTTTCATATTTAAAGTATTTGTATTTTATGTTCTGAAATTGGTCTGCACAGTGGGACAGACCCATCTGTGGCACTGTTGCCTTGCAGCAAGAAGGTCTTGGGTTCGACTCCTGGCCAGGGGTCTTTGTGCATGGAGTTTGCATGTTCTCCCCATGCATGTGTGGGTTCTCTCTTACTGTTTGGTTAATTGGTCTCTCTAAATTGCCCTGAGGTGTGAATGAGTGTGTGCGTGGTTGTTTTTCCTATATGTGTCTGTGTTGCCCTGCGATGGACTGGCGACCTGTCCAGGGTGTACCCCACCTCCCGCCCGTAGACTGCTGGAGATAACACCAGCTCTCCCGTGACCCACTATGGAAGAAACTGGTATAGAAAATGGATGGATGTTTTGAAATGAACATAAAGGGGTGAGGCCTCTGGAAAGTTGAGGCTAGAAATGTCTGGAGTTTTAGGTGTAGAAATCCTGGAGCTGAATTTTGTTTTTCCTTTGGTTTCTCCTCACCCTTTCTTTTCTCCAACAGCCCCTGTTTTAGCAGCAACATCCCCCTTATGAGGCTCGTCCAGTCGACGCATCACACTAAGAGGAGAGCAGCAGGAGTCCTGAGGGAGGGCTGGCTGCTGCACCACACCAACACAGACACCCTGGTAAGAAACTGCTGCTCGGTCAGCTCCGACATCAACCTCTCTTAACCAGCAAGACTGCTAGGTGATACAATCCCTGTTGGATAGATTATTTTCCATTACAATCTCTTTAGCCTTTGATAACTAGGTAAATCATAGTCTGCTACCCACTACACTTACAGATGTAAAATCTCCCTGGATCATCAGAAACCTGGGTCTTCTTCTATGCTCCCCACAGGTGTTTTGGGGATTTAGGATGCCTCTGAGAATGGAGGAGGTGTTCGTTTATTTTAAGTATTTCTCTGCTGAACTGGCCAAATGGCCAAATTTTCCTGTTGATGACCCAATGATGACCGTTCTTATGGCTCTAACTTTATGGTGAATGGATCTGTCTCAGCTCGGTTGTGTTTTCTACTGAATTCTTAGACGATTGTCAGAAAAAATTGGGGAAAAAGTTGGCCTTTGTTTTTCTCAGAGGAAACGACATTACTGGATCCTGGACTGGAAAAGCATCACTTTGTACCAGAATGAGAGCAGCACCAAGTATTACAAGGTATAATGTACTACACGGCGACTTGGATCTTCAAGTTTCCGTCAGCACCTTCATGGTAATTTTTGTTCCTCCTTCTCCTCTCTTGCAGGAGATCCCTCTGTCAGAGGTGCTGCAGGTGCGAGGCCCCGCCCTGCTGTCCGTGCCCTTGTTGCCAGGCAACGAAGTCCACTCCTTTGAGCTGGTGACGGCCCTGCTGGTGTTCTGCGTGCAGGCTGGTGATGATGCTGCGGCTGTGGGAGAGCTCCATCTTTCAGGCTCTGATGCCCCTGCAGAGCAGCATAGGACCAGGCAAAGCGCACCAGGGTGAGTTGGCAAGAGTGTTCATCTCTGCTGCAACATGATCAAAGTCATTTTTTACATATCTAGAATGCTTCTGGTTACAGACCAAGACCAGCAAAGAGACAGTGTGGTAAGCATCTGATTTAACCAGCTCTACAAAGAGATTTTTCTGTTTAACTTTAGAGTTTAGCGCAGTGTTCGTGTGTTTCAGGACATCGGCTTAGTGTATCAGATCTCTACAGATGAAGTTCTTGGTTCTGGACAGTTTGGGGTGGTGTACAAAGGTGAGTTGCCTCCAACTACTTTGAGTTTTTTTCTAGCCTATCTAGAGAAGTATAGCAGAGAGCCGAAGAGAGAAAGGGTTTGATGCCGTCGTACCTTTTTAGGACAGATCTGACTTTCAGTATCAGAAAACCTCCGATGCGCTCGCAACAGCAGCGGCCGAATCTGATGAATAATTATAAATAATACCATCCATTCAGCCTCCATCTTTCCATTTAACTTTTTACATTTGGATCACCTCATGGTGGTACTGCTAAATGCTTGACCAGCTCGTTAGCATTTGAGCTGAAAACCAGCCAGTTCTATACACCAGCCGGCCGATTGGTGTATCTCCCACTTAAATGACCTCTCATCCGCCAGGTACTCACAGGAAGTTGGGTCGATCAGTCGCCATCAAAGTCATCGACAAGACCCGCTTCCCCACCCAGCAGGAGAGACAGCTGAGGAATGAAGTGGCCATCCTGCAGGTGTTTGCACTTCTCCAACATGTGTTTTAACAGCTAGAACGCCTCACTGTGATGTCAGATGTTTGATTTTTTTTGTGCTGTTGTTCAGAATCTGTCCCACCCTGGAGTTGTTGTGCTGGAAGGGATGTTTGAAACCTCCCAACATGTTTTTGTGGTCATGGAGAAGCTCCACGGAGACATGCTGGAGATGATTCTTTCCAGTGAGAAGGGCCGGCTCCCTGAACGCATCACTCGGTTCCTGGTTATACAGGTACCCACAAACCGTCCCCCCTTCTCTCAACATGTTTAATGCTTCTTTTCTTGGTATGTTGACCAAGTGCAAAAGCATTTCATTGCTTAAACTGCAGCAGGAATATGATTTAGTCACCTTCTTCCTGTGACTGAATGAATAGAAATCACTGCACCATCACCAGTGTTGCTCCTGTTTGAACAGATTCTTGAGGCTTTGCGGTATCTCCACCTGAAACACGTGGCTCACTGTGACCTGAAGCCAGAAAACGTCCTGCTGGTCTCCCCTGACCCCTTCCCTCAGGTGAAGCTGTGTGACTTCGGCTTTTCACGCATCATCGGTGAGAAGTCGTTCCGCCGCTCAGTGGTTGGCACTCCGGCCTACCTGGCCCCCGAGGTGATCAGCAGCAGCGGCTATAACCGCTCTCTGGACATGTGGTCCGTGGGCGTCATCATGTATGTGAGCCTGAGCGGAACGTTCCCCTTCAACGAGGACGAGGACATCCGGCAGCAGATCACCAACGCTGCCTTCATGTACCCCCGCCAGACCTGGGCATCCATCTCACTGGAAGGTCAGATTCTGAGTACTTTTGGAAGCTTCAACATCTCTGCTAACATTTGTGATAAACTTGTGTTAGTTCGGTCAGAATGAGTTGTGCTGTTTGAGTGACACCACACTGACTCCACCTGTCACTTCCTCTGCAGCTGTGAGCCTCATCAACAACCTGCTGCAGGTGGCTGTGAGACGCAGGTTCACTGTGGGCAAAGCTCTGGGACACTCCTGGCTGCAGGTCACTAACTTTACCCTCACAATAGTTCTTTAGATCCTTTTCACACTTTGTCACATTACAACCACGAACATCGATGTATTTTATTCTGATGTTGTGTGATAGATCAACACAGAGTAGTGTATAATTGTGAAGCAGAAGGATAATGATAAATAGTTTCCAACTTTTTTTGCAAAGATAAATCTGAAAGTGTGTGGTGCATTCCTTTTCCGCCCTGTCTAGTCAATTCTTTGTATAACCACATTTTCAATTACAACAGGAAGTGTTTTGGGGTATATCTCTACCAGCTTTGCACGTCGAGTCACTGAACATTTGCTCATTCTTCTTTGCAGCTCAAGCTCAGTCAGATTGGATGAGGGCGTCTGTCATCAATTTTTAGGTCTTCCTACAGATTCTCAGTTAGATTTGGTTCCAGGCTTTGACTGGGCCATTCTAACACATGATCTAAAGCATTTCATTGGAGCTCTGGCTGTATGTTAAGGGTTGTTGTCCTGCTGGAAGGTGATTCTCTGCCCCAGTGTCATGTCTGCTGCAGCCGCTAACTGGTTTTCCTCCAGGAGGGGCCAGTTCTTAGCTGCATCTGTCAACACTACCCAGCTTCCTCATCTCTCCTGAAGTAAACATACCCACAGCACCACGTTTCACTGTGGGGATGGTGTGTTCAGGCTCATGTGCAGTGCTAGTTTCTCCACCAAATAGCAAATGTTAGCAAATAGTTTTGGTCTTTTGTTTTCCATAGAGCTCAGATTTGTGAGCTGCCCACCTGATGGGTGTTTTGATTCTCCCATCATAGCTGTGGATCTCTGCAGCTCCTCCAGAGTTAGCCGTGTATCTAAATAATGCTCGCCTTGCCTGGCCTTTCGGTTGAGGTGGACAGCATGTCTTGGTAGGTCTTCAGTTGTGCCATGCAATGATGGAAAGAGTATGGTGAGATGTTCAAAGCTGGATGTATTGTTTTATAAACCAACCCTGCATTAAACTTCTCCCTGACTACTACTGCTGCAGTTTATTTAGTGGTATCGGAGTAAAGGGGGTTGAATCCAAATGCATTCAACACTTTTAGGTTTTTATTTGAAAAAATGTTGAAACACTTAAAGGTTATGCACTACTTTGTTTGAAAAAGTGTGGAGACGATGTATATCTCATTATATCCAGATACACAATCAGATTTTTTTATTATTGCTTTTGTTTTACTGTGTTAATATGCAGAATTTCCAGCTGTGGTGTGACCTCAGGGAGTTCGAGCTGAGGATGAGCTCCAGGTATCTGACACATAAGGGAGACGAAGAGCATTGGAGGTGCTATGCTCAGGAAAGGGGGCTGAACTTCCCCTCCTACCTCTGCTGGGACCCTGACAATAAAATGGAAATGTGATATCTGCAAAACTGTCAGAGGTTCATCTGTTTTTGTTTCGTTAGACTTTTATATGGACAAATAATAGACTCTGCTAAGTGCTAGTCATTTAAGTCTAGCTTCCATGAACCCACAGACAGTTATTTTAATTTGTAGATGTGCCAAAAGAGCCTCAAATCATGGAAGAAAAACCACAAACAACTGCTTTTTAATAATGTAATTATCCTTTTTTATTCCAGCTTTTTTGAAATGTAGCTGTTTGAATGTGAGTTTTTTAGCATCAGTTATGATGGACAGAATAAGCTGAGAATGAGGGGAGGAGGATGAGGAGGTGAATGGAGCACAGGTCAGATAAAATACCTTTAACATGCACAGAGGAGTCGACTTGCACTGTTTATTAGTATTGTTATGGCTGATGTTTCATTGTGGAAATGGGACCAAACCCTTAGTTTCTCCTCACTGACAGGCCTGCTGTGGTCCCACATACAGCATCGATTCTTACTCTGTTCATAACTTTCCTAACACCCTGATGTCTCTCGCTGCTGACATCTCTCTGTCTTCCTTTAACAGAAAGGACAGAGGTGTGTCAGTCGTTCTGCTCCTTTAGTTCCCGTTCTGTCTTTCTGTTTTCTCTCCTAAATCACCATCAAGCCATGGCCATCTTTGTGCTTTTCTCTCGAGTTTCTCCATCTGCTTACGTGTTAGGTGCTCTCATTCATCCTTCAAAAGTTCCTGAGTTTCTTAAGATCTCGAGGTTAAAGTCAATCTTTGCCAACCTTCAGGTTTCACAGTCATTTCTTCACATTGAGATTGCCTCCCTGACTGTTAACAGGCTCCTGCAGGCGCTGTTTGGGTTTCAGTGTGATTAAGGAAGAGTCGAGGACTCAGAGGCAGCGTTTCTAAACTTTTAACGAAGCATGCATCTGCACAAATACACAACCAACCAAGCCAACGGACCAACCAGCTTTTTTATCACATTTTCTTCTTTAATTACCCTTCTACAAAAAAGAATAATAAGATAGGGAGGATGAGAGCAGGAGGCTTTGCTCAAAAAGTAGCCCTCTCAGTTACTCCTCTTTAAAGCAGGTATATTCTATGTATGCTGCTTTCATACGTTCACTGCTATACCTGACTCATTCTTCTTAAAACTCAGTCCTATCACATTTTCTAAGATTTGAGCAAAGTCTCCTGCTCTACTCCTCTCTAAGTCGTCATATTCTGAGGTAACTTCCTGACCCACATGCAGAACCACACCAGCTGGAGAAGTGTTCCTGGGCGTGGTGGGAGGAAGGGGGGATCATTGGGAGAAAGTTCAGATTTGGGAGAGGGATAAAATGTTAAGAACAAAGCATTTAGAGGGACAGTGGAAGGGTTTAAAATCACTTTCTCCAAACAGGAGAAATAGAAGCTGGGGAGGAAGAGGAGAACACGAGGAGGAGCGGCTGGGTTTATAAGTCACTCTCTCCGTAGAGGGCACTGGAGAAGGAGATGTAGTCCAGGGCGCCGGTGGGAGCGTCGGGTCCGACGTATCTGGTCATGCGGCTGATGCAGTACTCTGCCTGTTCGGGCGGTAGCTCCCTGCGCAGCTCGTCCACTGTGATGTAGTTCTGCAGGACCGAGAGGGAGGCAAGGTGTGGATTATAAAGACAAAAAGACAAACTTCTATCACCTCACTCTTACAGCACAAGTTAAATCTTTTATTTATTTATTTTTTATTAAATTGGTGTATATGTTTATACTTGTTCCAAAGGCCAAAAAAGGCCCACTGAAAACCACCATTTTTGATCCTATTATTACCATAAATGAACAAGAATTCATGCAATACTCTAGTTAGTCCACCGGATGGCGCTAATTCCCCTCATTTCCCCATCTCTTGTAGAGCGAGTGATTATAGGGCCATCAGCTAGATCCCTTCGTTCCTGTCAGTGTCCTGCTGATCATTTTGAGGCTATGTCCACACGCTGCGCATGTCATGTGTTCACCTTGTCTGAAGCCAGGATCTTGAAGGAAGCCATGACCTGTTCTGCAGTGTCAGTCTCTGCGGTCTCACGGGTCATGAAGTCAATGAAGGCCTGGAAGGTCACCACGCCAGTGTTGTTCGGGTCCACCAGGGTCATGATACGGGCAAATTCAACCTCACCCTGTCAGTAAAAAACATGGAATATTTCAACAACATTATTTAAAGATACCTGATGTAGGAAAGATGGTACATGTCTAAGCTTTAGTATCCCGGAGAACAAGTATAGGAGACCATGAAGATCCATCCGTGGTTGAAATTGGCATGTTGCACTAACCAGATCGTAACCCATGGAGATGAGACAGGCGCGGAAGTCGTCTGGATCCATCATGCCATTTCTCTTCTGCAGACAAAGATTATAACCACCTGGTATTAACTATGGAGCCAAATCAGCCACACTCAAAGAAACATCACTTTAGATCCAGCACCACACAGTGAGGACCTTGTTTTCAGTGTGGACCGCCTCACCCTGTCGAAGTGGTTGAAGGAGGCCCTGAACTCATTGAGCTGCTCCTGGCTGATGCCCTTGGCGTCACGGGTCAGGATCTGGTTCTCCACCTCGTTGATTGTTCTGGCGATGGTGGTGAGCAGCTGCTCCCAGCCCACACGGACATGCTGCAGTGGTGAGGAAAGGAGAGGAAATCAGAATCACAAGCGTAAAGCCCAGACAGAGAGGGTGTAACTGAAAGTGCGGTTGTTGTTATTGAAACCTCCATGGTGTAGTTGGTGTGCTTGTTGTCAAAGATGAGGGACTCCTGGCTGAGCTGGTGGTCTCCCTCCAGCTTGTCGATGTTGGACTTGTAGTTGATTATGTTCTGTTCGTACTGCTTCAGGCTGTTCATCTGTTCCTCCAGGGAGCCGGCGATGTCCACAGACACATGGCTGATCTCCTGTATGGACAGAAAACAGTAAAAATGACAACGAATGAGTCCATTGTGCCTCAGAGTCCTGGTACCACAGGGGCATAAAGAATGAGTCAAGGTGACGTTTGTAAACCTAAGAACACTATCTACTGTCAAGCATGGTGGTGGTTGCATCATGATGAGGAGCTGCTTACTGCTACTGGTATGAGTGTTTTGCACAAAGTGGATGTGATATTGTTTCATACCTCCATCTTAGTTTGAATCCAGGGTCCAATGATGTTGGCCTGGGCAGCAAACTGGCGCCTCAGCCTCTCGTTGGCCTGCTGTCTGGCCACCTCCTCCTGCAGCATTTGGTCTCTGAGGGGTACAAGGTGCTTCACCTGCAACATTGAAATCCAGTTACAGTTAGTTTTTATTCTACCAAGTCATTTAAAAAAGCATGCTGATCATTTTCCTTCTATAAACATTAAAATATGAAATTAAGAATCAATTAACTGATCCTGAAAATCTCTTAGATCACTGAAATAAACCCAGTTATGTATCTAAGGATTACCACAGTTAAACATCCTCTCGAATTACTTATTACAGACGGTCTAACGTGTTCACTTCACCACATCTGACAGACTGTCCAGTGAGGTTATTCTTACTTCCTCTGACAGATTACATGCTGCAGTGTTCTGTATCAGTCTAATCTAAACTTACAGCACTATTTCTGACCCCTCGTTTGGTATGTACCACACTTATTTTTAGCCAGATGACCAAATGCAGTGCACAGAGATACAGTATCGGTCTCCATTACCTGTTTGCACAATGCAACTTAAAACACATTAATCATTCCTTCTTTAACGACTGAGATCCTGGTTCTGGGTTAAAGTCCGCTTGGACTTACAGTGTCCCACTTATTGTTGATGTCCTGCTGGCTCAGGTTGGTGTACGGGTTGATTCCGGACAGCTTGATGCTGTAGGTCTGGGCGATCTTCAGGATCTCGTTGTGGATGCCAATGGTGGCCATGCGCTCCTTGTCGGCCTCGGGCAGAGTGGCCTTAAACTGGTCGTGAGCTGTGATCAGACTCTGGAGGGCAGAAAGAAGAGGTGAAGAAAAATTGCTGACAGTCTTTACACAAAGTAACCATTTTTGTAAACCAATATTTCTCATCTAGAGAGTTTAGATTGTCATTTTTTTATCTTACCTACAGCAAAACTACATCCCGCCACTCTAAACCACAAACTTCAGTCTCTTTCTATGGGATATTTAGTGATGTAGCGACAACACGTAGCACAGTTGTGATGAAAGATGCAGCATCGTTTTCTACATTTGTATTACAAATAAAAAAAGTGTGAGGAGCATTTTTCTTCAGTATCCCAAAATAGTTCGTAGAATCATGTTTTCTTTAACACTATATGGAAATCTTTAGTCGAATGTCTCTACCAGCGTTTCACATCTGGAAACTAACCATTCTGTTCGGCAATTCAATTCAATTTATTTATGTTGTTCTTGCTCAAAATAGCCAAAGCTCAGTCAGATTGGATTGAGAATGTCGGGGAACATAAATCTTCAAGACCTGCCATAGATTCTCAATTGGTTTTAGGCCTAGACTTTGACTGGTCCATTCCAACACATGACCACACTTTGATCTAAACCATTCATTTGCAGCTCTGGCTGCATATTTAGGGTTGTTTTGGTAAAAGGTGAACACCCACCCCAGTCTTAAGTTTTTTGCTACTTCAAACAAGTTTCCCTTGACTGACTGTTTATCTCTATCCCCTGTCCCACCTCTGACCATTTCCCATGTCCATGTTGAAGAAAAGCATTCCCTCAACATGATGCTGCCACTACTATGCTTCACCATGGGGATGGTGTGTTCAGGTAATGTGGTTGGAGTGCATGACTAATAGTTGTCCTTTCAACAGATGCCCCCAGCTAAGCTGTTGACCTCTGTACCTCCTCCTGAGTTATCATGGGACTCTTGGCTGTTTCTCTGATGAATGATTTTATTTAGGATATCTGAGTAAAGACGTGGTGGTTTGTGGTTCCTATGTGACAAAATCTGAAAAACTTCAGAGGGTGTGAATACTTTGGCGAAGCACTGTATCAAATTAAGAAAAACAAAACGGTACAAGCGAGTACCTGGATCTCCTCAATGCTGTGGACAATGAACATGTCCTGCAGGTCCTCCATGGCTCCATCCATCCAGTTATTGAAAGGTGCTGCCCTCTTTGCAAACTCCAGGTACAGCTGGTCAATTGTCTCCCATAGTTTCTCCACACGCTGTAGTCACACAAACATGGACATTGAGAAGTTTTCAAATAAAAACCATTGTTAAGTTAAGTGTACTCCATCTAAAATATGAAAATAACTTGCAGCCTCTTAGTTCTGATGGCCTGATTAAATCTCTGTACGGCAGGTCGTAAGTGTTTATGCACCTCCAGAGCGTCCCTCCTCTTCTGGGTCAGGGTCCCCAGGTTGTCCCACTGGTCACAGATCCCCTGGCAGCGGGCGTTCACTGTGGCAGCATCATGGTAGTCCAGCTCACTGTAGGAGATGATAAAGAACATCATCAGTGATTTTAAGTTACTTACGACATTACAGTGATGTGATTTATGACATCAGTTTCATCTTGTTTTAAAATATAATTCTACTACATCAATGTAATCCTAACAGGATGCATTTCAATTGTATCACTTGCTAAAAATGAGAGGATTTCAGCTTATTTCGTTTTTCTTGACCTTAGGATGTGGTTTTGAAGTATTAGATGATAAATTGTGGACATCTACATTCCCACTGTATTTAAATTCAAAGACATAGTTTCAGGGATATGAGATAAGAACCAGGGCAGTTGTGAGAAACAGCAAAACAGTAGATCAGATATCTCCTCTTCGTTTACCACCTTTTCATCTCCAGAAAACCATTAGAGGCACGCTTTCCACTCATCTAATGCACATTTTCATTTTTTTTTCCATCCTTCCCAACATCTCATGACTATTACCCTTTCTGTGCCCTTTACAATTTCAATATAATGCAAACTAATTTTACCAGAAGAATCCACCTTAAAGCTCTTGGTAAATTCCAGTCTTACTTCAGCTCCTGGGCGATGGCAGCAATCTGCTCCACCCTGTCCTGGTGAGCAGCGAGGTCACTTTCAAAAGCCTCGTGCTTCCTCATCAAGGCTCTGATCTCCATCAGAGAAGCCGACTCGTAGTCTTTCTGAGACAGAAGTTCCTCCTTACCTGGAACACAGTTGCTACAGTCAACACTGGCACAAACGAGGATATCTGGTTTACAGGGAACACCTTTTAAAATGCTAATTATTGCAATGACAGATCAGGACTAGAAGCATTTACTGTTGCAAAACCCCTGGGCTTTCTATCTTTTCTGAGACCGCTTGGCATAGCAAGTCGCGGAGTGGATTCCTGCAAACTTCTTGCCTGGATCTCCCATAATCTTTTCCCACAATTCCTACCTGCAGTCCAGCCTTCATGCATGCCACACTTCTGCTTGAACTTCTCAGCCAGGTGGTCCAGTCTCTCCAGACGGCGGATCTCGGTCAGCAGCCACTCCTCGTAGCCCTTCTCCACCTGCTCCAGACCTTTCCAGGCATTGGCGATGTCCTGAAGAAGAGGGAGACATTTTATTCCAATATGGTTACTTAATTTATTCACTTGTCTGTATAGGTGATCACAGATTGATGAATATGTTTTGTTGTGTGGACTTGCAAGGATTATATAAGCATTACAATGTGTTAAGTAAGAAAATCAAAGTCTTCCTCACCGACACCATCTTGCCCTCAGAGGGCATAAAGGCAGGTCTGTTGCTGAGCCTCAGCTTGGTCTGCAGGGTGTTGAAGTTGATCTCCAGCTGACATTTCTCCTGCACGCGAGGGGGCTTGTGGACCCTGCGGTAGTCACGGAAATCCTCCAGTTTCTGCTGCATTGCACGCATGGTCTGCTCTGCCACACGGTTCTCCAGCCAGGGGATGGTGCGACGGATCCACTCCAGCAGCTGTATATAACATGTTCATCTTTATTACGTAAAAAGCCTGGTTTATTCTGGCCTGTGTCGTGTGTGCATGTATCGTTTTTGAGTTGAATTAAGTTTTGGCTTAGAGTAATACTTCTCTCTCACAAACTGCCTGGGTTTAGCTTGGTGTGTAAACTTCTTGTTGTAGTTTTCACCACAAAAGCCTTGTTAAAGATGGCTGCTGATATCGGACAATAAAAATCTCTTCCAGATTTATTTCAGAAAAGACAGAGATTCACTGTTTTCTGCTGACCTATTCGTAAATAATTTAATCTGACTTTTTGTATAAAAGCTAATCCAGTTTGTCCACTCAAGTAAAATGAAATTTGGGGAAATAGCCAATGATTGAAAACGAGGAGAAAAGCTTTAGGAATAAACTGACTTTGCTTTTGTAACGTAGAGAAATTTTGAAAATGAAAATTAAAGTAGTAATTAAAGTAGTAATTAAAGTAGTAATTAAAACTGGACATGCACCGACAAATCGGTTGGTGATCGGAGTCAGAAATTTTTTAGGTCAATTGAAACTCAAAAATCTAAACTTTCTCAAGTCAATGAATGCATCTCACCATTGAGCTACCGGCTCATGGTAACAGCAGCACTCTTTGGTGTGGATGTTGTTACCGAGAGAGAAAAACCCAAACTTAGCTACTTTTAGAAGCAGTGAGATGCTTAAACATAGAGTCAGAGGAAAACACACAGAAGCTATTTTACAGGATTTTCAATGGTATCTTAATTCATTCAAGCTTCAAGAGAGCAACACTTTCAGCAGATAACAGGAAGGCTGAAGGTATCACTTCAAAGTTATTCAACTGTCTTTCAGAGAAAACATGTTGGTTTAGATGTTTAGATGTTGGCAGCCTTTTAGAAATAACTGAGTGAAAACGAGGATCTACATTCCCCAGTAATACACAAAGACAGGTGTTTTGTTAATGCTTGCCATAATAACTGAGCTAATCTTGAATATAAGATTCTAAATAAAGTTTTAAATGTAAATTTGTATTTTAAAAAACTATAGTTAAAAACCTGTTTACAGTGTTTGATTCTGTTAGACAGAATTGGCTAAATCAACTATCGACAGATCTGAGCTTCTCAAAAACTAGATATGGTGAATTCTGACCGGTTCATCCCTTGTAAATCTTTTGATAAGAAAAATCTCAGAAGCAGAAAATATAACTTTCACATTGATCAGTTATGAGCACTTTAAACAGCTAACATGAATAGATCATTTGCAGAAAGTAAAATCTAAGGAACTATTACAGCATTTGCAGAAAAGAATTGGTTGCAGGAGTTTCTCACCTCGCTGGCCAGCTTCTCGTACTCCTCCATCAGTTTCTCATTCTCCTGGTTGACTGCCAGCACCTTGCAGATACGGTTAGCAGCTGTCTCAGCCTGCAATGAAATGTAAAAACAAGAAATACACTTTATAAACCAAACAAGTTACTTTTACACAGACTAGGTCCTAATTTGTTTTCAGTTTAGAAGTGAGCAGCATACCTGTGGTTGTACCAGTAGCAACATGATAAAAAAAAAAGGTTTTTTGACTAAATTGTTTTTGGGTTTTTTTTTTTTCCATAAAACTTAAACCTTAAATCTGACCTGCTCAGCTCCAGCAAAGGCATGGTAGAAGCAGGACACGTAGGTCATGATGGCCTTCTCATCAGGTTTGGGTGTGTTCACAATATCTGATGAGGTCAAAAAAATGATTGATAATAATACCGTTTTCTAAAAACACAATAGCTTTTAAAAACTTTGACATATTAAGTCCAGCTCTTAATATAATAGAATTGGATTGGATTATGTTTTCAGAAAAATAAAAGATTAGATGTCCTTTAAAACGGCTTAATCCAATTAACGTAAAATGAGACGTAAGTGGATAAAGAACGTTATGATTTGTTCTTGTATTTATAAGTCAGATTATACAAGTTGTTCCCTGATTCTCTGCAGAAATCCCATGATTTAATAAATGCTGTTAAGAGGATTCCAACTTTTTGCATTATTTAAGGCACAGTGCTGAGTATTACAGGAGTAGTCCTTCCTGACCTTGTAGCATCTGTCACTGTATCTTTACTGGTGTCTATTATATGAGAGTATCATCATAAATATGTTTAGGCACAGTATGGTCCGATTTCTTCACCACTTTCTTTCACAGCCTCACCTTCAGCATCGAGCATCTTGGGGATGTCCAGGAACTTCTCAGCGACTTCAAAGGCAGTGTTCAGGTTACCAATAGGGTCATCCTGAAGATAGACAAAGTTTCTGTCAAACATGGGCTATACCTGGTTTATTAAAACCAGGCTCAATTTAATAATATGAGTCAGTCAAAACAAGAACAATGAGATGAGGTTTGCGTATCTACACGGATAGATCCAAAATATAAACAAAATGTCAATAACTGGCTGGGAAGCATCCTACCTGATCCTGTAGCTGTTCACCTAAATCACACCTAGACTAAAACAGCCTCTGAACTAACAACTTCTGAGTGAAACACGGTCCAAGCTCTAAAATAAATAACTAATGATAAATAATATAAAATCTAGTGGTTGAAAAAAAATTATGAAATTCAGTAATAATACAAATTTGTGACACTGAGGTAGGGCTGCACAATATTAGAAAATCATCCAATTTAACTAATAAATAGTTCAGAGTTACAATAAATCCACAGTTTGCCTACTCCTCTGTTTTCATCTGTGCTTTCAGCTCTCTGTCATCTTTTTAGCATTTTTAGCACTAGAATCAGTGTAAGGTTTGGGTTTCTACAGTAGGGAGACTCAATTTTCTCTTGCTGTGTATGAACTCATGAATATAATAATCAACAGTTATTGCATTCTAAGCTTCTTTTACAATAATATTTACACACACTGATTTTTTATAACTATATAGTTTTAGTAAACTGCAGCCCTAAAGAAAGACCATACAGTGCTAATGGCAGACTTTATATAAAGTTGAAAATGGAGAGGATCAACACAGACATGGAAAGAAGGAAACAAAATGAAGCAGTGAATCAAAGAACAGAGGCAAACAATGATTATAAAAGAAAGGTAAAAAAGGTGGGAGGGAGGGTTGTGAGAAGGAAATGAAGGGGAGGGAGAAGTGGGCGACAGGAAGAACAGATTCAAGGAATTGTTGGAGCACCTTTCTCAGTTTGGAGTAGTCAATGAGGTCAGGTCTGTGTCTGTGGATGAGGGCACACAGGGCCAGGCCATCCTTCCAACTGAGCCACAAAGAGCAGAGGAGAAAAATATGAGTAGATCAGGTGAAAGGAAAAATACCGACAGGAATGTGGAAAAGCAGAAACAATTCATCAGAGCAGAACTGTATGTTCAAAAAGTGTTAAAATGTTCTCAAACCCAGAGAGGGTTTGAAACGGGAAAAACTAAAGACGCTATTCTGCAAAGAACAGAATTAAGACGAGTGACTGCAGTTGCCTCTCCATGCCACATTGGGGCGCTGCAGACTAACCTGATGTGGAAGTTCTGCACATTGACGTTCCTGTAGGGGGCAGTCTTCCTCTGGCACCAGAGCAGCAGACCTTCTTTAGCAGAGGTCTCTGAAAGAGTGAGGGAGGGAGAGAGTGCGCAATTAATACACAACAGAAACCAAATAAAGTTGAACAAAATGTCAGAATAGGAAACAAAGAAATGTAAAAGGCATGAAGGAGGCAGGGGGACAAGAGCAATGTGAAAAACTAATTCAGAGGGAAGCAAAGATGAGACTCACTAAAGAAGAACTTATTTTGCACAGAAACCTTCTGTCACTAGTGGACAGCGATATCAGAAGTTACTTGAGACTGATGACATTAAATAGTCTGAGGGTTAAATGTAATGAGAGCAGAGGTATGTGGAGGGACAGGACACAAGAATTTATTGTGTGGTGACCTCCAGTGACCTCCTGGCCGCCTCATTTCTAACATAAATCACCCCCATCATTACAGACAATAGCCTCATTTCTGCTGTTTAAGTTTTATTCAAACATGCTGCTTTCTTAATGTGTGAAATTTCTTATACAAAATAATAGGCGGGTCTTTGTGGGTTAAATGTGTTGTGTCAGTTTAAGTAAACACACACACCTTCCACAGAGATGTCCTGGATGGCGAAGCGCAGGATGATGGTCCAAATCATACCAAGGGTCATCTTCACATTACCGTCCACAATTTCTATACAAACAGACAGAGCAAAGAAGGAAATACAGAGACTTGAAGAGACTCTTTCAGGTTCTGTTTGCTACATAAAATTTCAGAAAATGTTTTGAAATTTAATTTATGCCTTATAAAAGTTATAAATAAACCTTGATAGCAGACAGGAATCATTAAGGTCACACTGTCATAAACTCCCACTTGTCCCAGTGCCATTAATGTTGCACAGGAATATCTTGAACTTTTAATTATTTTTTGTAAGACTTTCCTTCTATCAAAAAAAATAAATTCGCACGTGATCAAAATAATCAACAAAATAACTGACTGACTGACCATGATGTAACAGTAACTCTAGAAATTGTCCTCTTATGGAAAATTTCCAACAAGCCATTTCTTCCATTAACAGTAAAACCAGTTCCAAAGACAGGGGTCAGTCTGATTTTTCATGTCAGATTTAGACTTTTCCCAGTAATTTCCACTGTTCCTAATCTATTTATGTCCATTTTGAAATAGAATTTCAAATCATTATTCAGAATGAATGGATGGATGGATTACAAACAACATTTAGACAGTGAGACAGGAAGCAAACTGTAGGTTGATCATTGGAGTACATTGTGTTGCGTCATGTGGAAGTAAAGCATTAATCTGATAACCCTCTGAAGTAAACATAATGTTTATTTTCCTCAGTAAAAAGCAACTACAGCCTCCTGAAAACAATTTAAATGGTTCCATTAATATGAGCATTATTAATATACTGCTCCTAACCAAAATACAGACCTTTTATTGAGCTCAGAATATTTACTGTTGTAGCTTAGCATCAGCAGAACTAAGTATTGCTACATTAAAGTCACCAAATCATTGTGTGACCAATCCTGATCAGTGATCCGCTGGTCACAACCTAAAAACCCAATCTTATTTCTGATCAGTGAATGCACCATACAACTACACTCTATGGTCTGTAATTTGTTACTCATTTAGCAACTTTTTAAATATCCGTGATGTGTTGAAGGCAAGACTGGTGAAAGAAGCTTCTAGAAAGAAACTGTCTTTTCTACAGAGGCCTGTCGGCTGTTGATTCAGGTGAAACTTCACTAAATAACAGAAAGTGTAACAGCAAAGTTTCTCTGTTTTATCCCTCTGAGCTTTCAACCTCCATCATGTATCATGCTACATGTGGTCTGTTGTTTATTTTGAATGAATCCTGAAGGGATCCTGTAGAAAAAAAAGTTATATCTTGTAATATGTGCACTTCTACATTTCCAGGTGTGCAAAAAAATAAAATAAGAGCTGTAACACACCTCCGAAATGACGTATCCTGAAATTTGTTCATGTTGGGTTTTATTTCTACAAATAAATGTCCCATAAACTGGATTATTTTACAGTATTTGGGCATTTCATTGACCCAGAGAGGGACAGCATACTAACTTTGGTCTGTTTTGAGAGATTGTTTCATTTTGCTATAAAATTCAAATATCTTTTATATCTTAAAATCTCTGATCAGTGCATCTCTACATGTGTGAAGATCTAAATGTACACGATCTTGGATCATGGGCCAACATTAAAATTTCCATAATTCCCGTGCTATAATTTACGTCTACATGCATCTCATGGCTTTAGTTGTTTTATTTCACTCTGTGACTCTTGCTCTGATCTCTGCTTTCTGTTGTTTCATTTTGAGTACATTAACGAAAAAACCATATAGGCACCAAAGACATAAGAGGAACGGTTAGACAGGCAGGACCCTCACCCTCTGCACCAATAGACACCAGTTTGACCCCCTTGCTGCAGATGAAGTCCAGAGCTTTATTCACGTTAGCAATCTTGTGGAAACGCATCTTTCCCTTGTCAGGTTTAGGCAGCCTCTCGCCTGAAACACAAATACATTCAATAAAATATAACCATGTTTTACAATAACAGCAACAATACACACATAGTGTTGCATTAGATGATAAATGCTTGTGATGTCCTCATATTTAGTTCTGACAGTTGTTAGTCATTTAAAAAAAGAAAACCATTTTTGAGAGGGTGGGTATCATTTCAAATGCCATGCCATAAGAGACAGTCCATAGAAAGAGTTGAGAGGAAAATATCTGTTTCATCTTTATGTGTAATGAGAAGTACCTGATATAACCTCCAGCAGCAGCATGAGTTTGAGGCCATTTCTGAAATCCTCCTCAATGTTCTCGATCTGTGTTCCGGCTTTCCTCAAGTGGGAGTTACACCAAGCTGTGAAGGTCTGAAAGGGAGACTCATGGTGAGGCAGAGGGTAAAAATGTTACCCATGCAGCTGTACAGCCTGTACTCCCACACACACCTGCAGTGCACATGCAGCAGGTAAAAGGAGAAAACAAAACATGCTCGCATTCACACAGCTGGAAGCTTTCCTTTTTAAGACGGGGCTGGAAAACTGCCTAGCGAGGCTGTTTGAGACCCGGCAGTGACAGCGGCGGCTGACAGTGACAGGGAACACACACTTTGACATTTGACATTTGTCCTTATGAAGTGCATTGTGTACAATCATGTGAGACTGTCACAACAATGTGGCTGCTGTTATCAGCTAGTTTAACTACGCTTTATTCCAAAGGTGACATAAAAGCAAATTTAGCATCTAGAAACACGTCACAAAGCATTGATAGTGTTTCAAGTTGTTCACCTCTCCACTCACAACACAACTCTTTACAACAATAAACAAGAACCCTTTTGTTGACATTTTGTTACTAGTAGTTTGATGCAAATTTAAACAGGAAATTTCTAAGACTATGTCAAAGTTTTAAGCAAACAGGATTTAATGAAGGGCATTAAAGTTAAGGCGTTGTCAAGTATTGTTTTTAGGCAGTTTTCACTTTGACATTTAAATCTTTTCATCAAACAGAAGCAACCAGGAAAAAAGTTTCATCTAAGAATGTGTCCATTTTGTCCTGTACTTATTAATCTCACTTCCAGTTGCAGACAACTACCCCAACATAAGGATGTTGACTGCAGAGAAAACAGGGATGAGGTGATAATCTAGTCCTTATTAGCTGGTTAGCATGCAGGAAATCTTTAACCAAACACAATGCCTCAGAGCAATACTGTCTAATAGATAGGCAAGACTATTCCTGACCTAATGGATTGGCTTGAACCTTACTTTACAATAGACTGAGAGCACATGTGTACTTATTTAAAAAGGCAAAACCTTGATTAAATATAGTATAGTGTAATTTCTTTTGTCTGTGTGATGTTTGTGATCTATACATGGATCCTAAGTAAGTGTGTTTACTCTGTGAACAGCAAAGAAGTAAAAAATGATGGAAAACCTAAACACGATTGTGATTCTAAAGGAAAGTACGCAGCTATTCTCTGCCCTAAATCAGTGTTATGTTACACAATAACCAGAAGTCGGTTCTTTGTAAATCTATCTATCCTACTTATTAGTTTAGGACCAGTATAAACTGAGCAGGATGTAGTGATGTTTCTGCTCTGTCTGAAAACTGCCTAATGGCATCAAGTAGTGCACATAAGAGGCAATTCGCTGGTTCCATTAGACCATTCAATCAATCACTAAAGAGGCTTTCATAGTGTTTAGGTTGAATTTGAAAACAGGATATGCAAGTTCAAATTCAGGATGATAAGTATGTGTTAGGGCTTTTACTGTGGAGCAAAATGTTGGCAGTGTTTGGAGAAGTGTGGGGGAGTAGAAGCGGAATAAGTACAAGAGCTGAATGTGTGGGTGGAGTGAGCCAACGAGTATGTATTAATTAGAGCAGAAACAGGTTTCATGCCCAGATTAGATGTTTTCCTCGCCGCTACATAATGCTGAAATCAAAAAGCAAGTGTCAATGCATGGTTTTTGAGTGTTTGCTTGTAACTACATTTCTTTACTTGTGTAACATCGGCATCTTCACAAAGACGGGGCGCAACATAAAGTTAAATAAAGAAACGGATGTGTTTGCAGAGACAGATAAAAGTGACTGGATGGGAGACGACAGCGAATCAGAGGGTTAAAGAACATCTCTCAGTGTAGGAAGACAAACAAATTTCTCAACTTTACTTGCACTGCAAAACTGACAGGATTACTGGCATCCTTGTTCTATTTCTAACTTTTTTAATCATTCAAGTTAAATGATAAAGAACTGATTAAACATTAAAGTAATCTGATGATCACTAAAGCTGCTGTCACTCTGTTTCCCATAATGCCATGGATGTTGATGTATCTGAAAACACTTTTCTATAAGTCGAAACAGGATGAAATGAAGTACACTTTGTGAAACATCAAACCCTGCTATGAATATAAGTATTTGTGTTGCTAATGATGCACCAACAGCATGTATTGGGATGTAGGGTTTGAAGTTTAATCTGTGCCACTGCATCAGGACAGCCTTTCTCTCATCGTTAATGATCTCTTGACCATCTTGGACTGAAAGTTCAAGATGAAAGTCTACAATCCCCGCCCCTGTTTAAACTGTTTAAAGAAAAGAAGGAAATTACCACAATCCCCTGATTAACATCAAATAATGTTGGACACAAGTTGAATGTTGAAGTGTAATTACTAGTAAAATCCTTCTGATTTAGGTCCAGCTTTTTGTCTGTTGGTCTTATTTGTTTACTGGTGGTAGTAAGCCAGCAATCTTTGTGAAATTACTCAAAAGGAATACTTTTTACTTATTCCTGCAGCATAACAAACATTACTTTAGTAGAAAATGAAAAATTTTAATACATGTAGCAGTCTGGGTGGTTAAAATTTTGTTTTTCAGATCTGCATTGTTTGAACAAACATATTAAAATTTGTATCATTTGATTCTAACTGATCTTTTTGCATTTTAAAGGTTAAAGAGAAAGGAACTTTTAGTGTGAGGACTGACAGGAATTCCCAGGCTCCAGTGTAATTTGATGTAAGGGTCTCAGGAGGAGAAGAGGCCGCCTGTCCAACTAGCAGGTGCTGGGCTCATTTGCCATGCATGACCAAATTTAGACAGACCGCTAATCCACACCTCCCCCCCCCACCCTCACCAAAGTGGTGAAGAGATGAGGTGGTGTTTGAAGCAGGAGGTAGAGAAGCTAAAGGAGCAACAAGGAGGGGGTAAAAGAAGGAGGAGGCTAAATTGGGTTGGCATGGGACACCACTGGACAGCTGAGAAGGCAGGATTCCTTAGGTGAACTGTTAAAGTACAAGACAGAGGGAGAAGAGGAGGAAGGTCAAGGAGGCGACGGAGGGGAAGGAAGGAATGGATTTGAGCATATGAGATATGAGATTTTCTGTGGGAACAAGCAGAGGAACAATAAGAATAAGAGGGCTGACCCTTCACTGATATCAATAGAGAGCGAAGTGGTAGTATGGTAGCTACAGAAATCAATGCATTGTTACATTTGTTAAAGACGAGTAAACAAACACAATCTCAGTGTCTTTAACCCCCAAATAAAGCAGAGCAGTCTACCAAAAAACACTTGACCTCTATTTCATTGATGTTAAACTGAATAATCTCATACATTTACATATTTAATGCTCTGCCACTACATTTTCTGGGCTTGTTGTAATAGTTGCGGTGGTCTTCAGAGTCCACCAGGTTGAAGTCACTGCTCCATCATGTCTTCACTTCCCTCCAGTTTATCCACACCTGTCGGTATGACTTAGCTTAGATCGACTGAGGCCATTTTTTTTTACAGGTCCTTTTAAAATGAGGTCACGGTGGCCCAGCTAAGTGCCTGACATAACTACAGCCCCCCCAAGGCAGATCGAGGCTACTGACCCTCAACACAGCTGACACGCACGCCCAACCTCTTTCACATCCGAACAGGCTTCATGCTCCTGATAGTGTTGCTCGCTCGGCTGTCTATCAAGGGGCTGACGCAACCCCCAAGCTGTTGGAAGACGTCATTGCTGGAGTCTCAGGAAGTTATCAGTTATAGTGTCACACTTCAGACAATAACAATAAATAATCTACAAATGAAGGTGTGGATCTGTTAGCTCAGATCAACAAGGTTGTCTCAATAGTTTTGAGATGTTATAGCTCTTCCACAGCTACAGCTACAATTACATCTACTAAGTGTCGGACTTTATTCAATTAAATTTAAGAACTCCATGAAGCTATCTTAGTAACTTATATTTAACCTAATTAAAACTAAAAACTTACACTAACGTGGAATTATCTGAAACCTTAATGATAACTGGCTTTAGGCAACTGGTCTGAACCCCTTTCTTTTTCAGCTGGATTATCAAATGAGAAAAATGAAAAAATGATTTAAACAAATCTGAACAAATATAAAATATAAAACAGATTTATTTTTGACAACTGATAGACACAAATTTAAATGAAAACATGACCGGTTCATTCTATGTTAAAGGACAATAATACACGTTGCAAAACATTTAAATTTAAGGTGGCATAGGTAATAAAAGGTGAATTGGAAATTAAATAAATATATATATTTTTTGCCATAAATGGTTTTGGTAAAGCATTTTAATAAATAATAATGGGGTTATGTCTAAAATCACTGCTGATATTAGTCAGTAACAGGGAGGGCACAGAGTATACATAAACAAACAGTTGACTGTCCCTTCATAGCTGACCGTTCCCTTTAGACACACAGTGCTGACTCAGTGTATGTCCATGTGTGTCCTCTGTGACTGATCTGATGAAACCAGAGTCTTACCCCAGATAAATCAAGGGGATCTTTGTATTTAGAGATCTAGTTCTGCGCTGCAAACTGTTCTCTGACACGAAAATATTTCCAGGTTTGAGTCCCAGCCACAGCGACATGTGCTGCATGTTTTCCACCTCTCTTCACCCCATTTCCTGTCTGCCTACTTAAAACAAAATGACAAAAAAGGCCTAAAGTGCCACAAAACAAATGTTCAAAAAGATCAAATTAAATAAAGGTCCACTGTAGATGTTTCCACTAATGAACACCTTCAATCTGAGCCAGTAGATCTAATTAAGGAAAGGTGTTGGTGGAATGTTTCTCTGGTTTAAAACTTAGCAATCAGCTGTATTAAACAGAGACCTGTCCGACACTTATACATGAAGCTATCATTAAATATGTATAACCTTATGCTCAATTGATTTAAGAGCTGGCATATTTATATCCTCAAGGGAAAAAAGTCAGTGCAGAGTAAAAATAGGAAGGCTGTTATGCTGGTAAAATCAGGAAAATATGTCTTATAAAGTGAATAAGTGGGACACATGGGGGAGAAAGACAGATTTTGGTAATTAATAACTAAATTCAAAATTAATCAAAATCTACTCAGTAAAAGGAGCAGAATAAATTAATTATCAACTGTAAATAAAATGTTTCCATTACATTGTCATGGTCTGTGTATTGAGAGATTAATGCACATATAAAACTATTTGCGGCTAATGTTTAAGCATAAGTAATGTATAATTCAAGTATTTATGACTCTGTACCAGCGTAAGAATAGTTTGCCCTCATGGGTGACCTGGTGGACTCCACCTATGCCTGTCCACTACAGTTACCTTAGTCAAACACCTGTTCAGAAGTCATGTCCAACAATCTTTAACACTCACACAAACACGTCCATGCATACTGCAGTCAAGGTCTGCTCACGTGCACTCAAAGTGTGAACACTAATAGCTCCATATAAAAAAGATGATCTGTTTGTAATAAGGCATTACGTTCATAACATATGGGTTCACACACTGTTTTCTAGGGCTGCATGACATCAGGAAAACATGCAATATGTGAAAACGATGTTGAAGATGTAACTTGCTATAAATATAGTTATATCTACAGGGGTTGGACAATGAAACTGAAACACCTGGTTTTAGACCACAATAATTTAATTAGTATGGTGTAGGGCCTCCTTTTGCGGCCAATACAGCGTCAATTCGTCTTGGGAATGACATATACAAGTCCTGCACAGTGGTCAGAGGGATTTTAAGCCATTCTTCTTGCAGGATAGTGGCCAGGTCACTACGTGATACTGGTGGAGGAAAACGTTTCCTGACTCGCTCCTCCAAAACACCCAAAGTGGCTCAATAATAGTTAGATCTGGTGACTGTGCAGGCCATGGGAGATGTTCAACTTCACTTTCATGTTCATCAAACCAATCTTTCACCAGTCTTGCTGTGTGTATTGGTGCATTGTCATCCTGATACACGGCACCGCCTTCAGGATACAATGTTTGAACCATTGGATGCACATGGTCCGTCAAGAATGGTTCGGTAGTCCTTGGCAGTGACGTGCCCATCTAGCACAAGCATTGGACCAAGGAATGCCATGATATGGCAGCCCAAACCATCACTGATCCACCCCCATGCTTCACTCTGGGCATGCAACAGTCTGGGTGGTACGCTTCTTTGGGGGCTTCTCCACACTGTAACTCTCCCGGATGTGGGGAAAACAGTAAAGGTGGACTCATCAGAGAACAATACATGTTTCACATTGTCCACAGCCCAAGATTTGTGCTCCTTGCACCATTGAAACCGACGTTGGGCATTGGCATGAGTGACCGAAGGTTTGGCTATAGCAGCCCGGCCGTGTATATTGACCCTGTGGAACTCCCGATGGACAGTTCTGGTGGAAACAGGAGAGTTGAGGTGCACATTTAATTCTGCCATGATTTGGGCAGCCGTGGTTTTATGTTTTTTGGATACAATCCGGGTTAGCGCCCGAGCATCCCTTTCAGACAGCTTCCTCTTGCGTCCACAGTTAATCCTGTTGGATGTGGTTCATCCTTCTTGGTGGTATGCTGACATTACCCTGGATACCGTGTCTCTTGATACATCACAAAGACTTGCTGTCTTGGTCACAGATGCGCCAGCAAGACGTGCACCAACAATTTGTCCTCTTTTGAACTCTGGTATGTCACCCATAATGTTGTGTGCATTTCAATATTTTGAGCAAAACTGTGCTCTTACCCTGCTAATTGAACCTTCACACTCTGCTCTTACTGGTGCAATGTGCAATCAATGAAGACTGGCTACCAGGTGGTCCAATTTAGCCATGAACCTCCCACACTAAAATGACAGGTGTTTCAGTTTCATTGTCTAACCCCTATAAGTATGTGGTGTTATTTGCTTTCTGTTTTGAAAACACAGAGCCCAGATAGGGAGTGGTCTATGCAGATTTCTTCAAGGCTTTAGCAAAACATCTTAATGCAAATAAAAACATTTTCTGCTGCTCTAAACAAGCCTCACCAGTTACATACTCAGCATACAGAGCATCAAGGGATGTCATGTTAATGTTTACCTAGTATACATTAGAGTCCATTCAGTTCTTTGAGATATTAATATTGCAATGAGAATAGATTTTTAACATGTTATGCAGATGCTGTTTTCAAATATAGTTATATTGTAATTAAGATAAACAAATAATTTTAATATTTCTTACTTTGTTACATGCACAAATTCACAAAGTCTGTAGATTATCCATACATCGTAATGTTACTATGACCAACCGCTTCGATGTCTTCCAGTCAGGCTTCCTGCTCACCACAGCACAGAGACTGTTATTGTCAAGGTGTTTAATGACATCCGTATAAATGCAGACTGTGGAAGAACCACAGTGCTGGTATTATTGGACCTTAGTGCAGCATTCGACACTGTTGATCACTCCATTTTATTAGAGCGCCTGGAAAACTGGGTCAGCCTTTCTGGAACCGCATCTCAATCGGTTTAAATCCTACTTGAAGGATGGGGCCCCTCCTATTCAATATCTACATGCTCCCCATAACTCAGATTTTAATAAACAACAACGTAAGTTATCATAACTATGCAGACGACACGCAGCTATACGTTACGATGTCACCAGGTGACTATGAACCCATTCAAGCGCTGGGTAAATGCTTAGAAGAAATCAGTGCTTGGATGGGCCAAAATTTTCTTCAGCTGAATCAAAACAAAACTGAACTAATAATCTTTGGACCAAAGGAAGAGCGTTTAAAAGTTAGCACACAGCTTCAGTTAATACAGCTAGAAACCACCAGTCAGGCTCGAAATCTGGGTGTAGTGATGGACTCAGACCGAACCTTCAAGGTCGGCCCTCTATCACCTAAAGAACATCTCCAGGATTAAAGGACTAATGTCTCAGCAGGACCTTGAAAAACTAATTAATGCGTTCATCTTTAGTAGAATTGATTACTGCAATGGTGTCTTCACAGGTCTGCCTAAAAACTCGATCAGACAGCTGCAGTTGATCCAGAACGCTGCTGCCTGCGTCCTCGCTAGAACTAAGAAAGTGGAGCACATCAGCCCGGTTCTAAAGTCCCTACACTGGCTTCCTGTAGCTCAGAGAATAGACTTTAAATTACATTTGTTAGTCTATAAATCACTGAATGGCTTAGCACCAAAATACATTACAGACTTGTTGTCAGTGTATCAACCACCCAGACCTCTCAGGTCTTCTGGCTCAAATCTACTCTGCATACCCAGAACCAGAACCAAACCTGGAGAAGCAGCTTTTAGTTCTTATGGTCCACTAATCTGGAATAAACTCCCAGAAAACTGTAAAAGTGCTGAAACCCTAAATTGCTTTAAATCAAGATTAAAAACATATTTGTTTAGAGTGGCCTTTGACTGTGCCATCTAAACATTATTAGTTAAGTTTTCAGTCCAATTTTCCGTTTCATTTTCTTATCCATCATTATATTCTCTTTTTTTACTTACTATACACAGTAGCACCGGTATCTGCTCCTTTGTGCAGGGAGGAACAGGAGGAGTACTGCCAGAGTCCTACAAAGTAACCTCCAGTGGGCCACTGGCAAGAATGTCTCTGACCAAACCATCAGATGATAAACTTGCCCCATTGGTTTTCGGTTTAAATTTCTCTGTGACTTCAGATTAAGTCCTCTTCTGGGTTAATCATTTTCATTTTCAGAAAATGATCTTTTTGGGATCCTTTTGTTCCTAACACTTTACCCGTTCAATATCAGTCTGGATATTCAGCATTAACTTCTTTCCCAATTGAGATTTGATACCTTTTCAAAGCGTTCCTTTCATTTTTTGGATCAGTGCATCATCAGTTATAAAACAGTAATGGAGACTTTTGTCGACTACATTAAAGTGCTAGGTATATGGTGTACCTAACTATCACTAATGGTATCGGACATGTAAATAGCCCTTTAATCTATCTGGAGAAATCTGGAGAAATAATAATAATCTGTTAAACTAATGATTAAATTATGTAATTCACATTTGAGCTTCAGTAATGGGAAAACCCTAATGTGCTTCTAATTTTATGCATACTAATGTCTTCCACGACACATGATGTTTTAAATTTTTGTATTTTATAACAACAAGAACTGAATAATGACTTCTTCCAAAGGTATTAATATCAGTATAAGATAAAAATAACTCCTGGTATGATTAAACCTCTCTACATTTGCACATTTTCACTCTAAATTTAAAACACCATAATGAGTTTGTCCAAAGTGATATCACTTTGTTTCGTGAGAGCTCCCTTGTAAACAACAACAACCCTGAGATAACTCAGATTTTTAACAGTCGATAAAGTGACAGGGGGAGGAGTTACAGAGTACAACAGGTGGTGCTAGAATGCAGGAATCCCATCTGATCTCTCTCTTCCTCTTGGTGGCTTTACATACACACCTACACCAGCCTCTTCAGAGAGACCTGGAAATCTGAACTTGAGTACAATTAAAATAGTTTGGGAAAATCTGGAGGAAAAACATTGTCTCTTAACCGAATTCAAATTTTCCTTAAAATACCAATACATTTAAGACACAAAGAAACATTATTTCTTTACTGTAAATAGATTCTACAGAAACTTGGTCAAAGTTCATATAACTATTTTAAAAGAGCAGTTTGCGATTTTGTAGATATGGAGGATAGGAGGAAGCTACTGAAACTCAACTGTATGGGTGATAAAAAAAGAGAAATTCAGTGAGAAATTGGCTGGTAACTTGGATTAGATGATTTTCCTCTCAACCAGTCCTCACCCGTGTCCTGCTACTCCTGAAACTCAGAAATCCGATCTCTTTCCCGATCAACAGATGCACCATAACTGCTTCCAAGTCGCCATGACAACAACAATCTTGAGTGTTGAACAAAAGTAAAGAAAACTCAAGTTATCTATTTTGAAAACAGTGAAGTGTTTAAAATGAAGTCAGAGAAGCACAGGGATGTAAGAAGCTATTTAAATAGAAATATTTTTTATGACATGTTAAAACATGTCTGTGGTTTATTCAGGCTGTGAGAGAGCGAGAGAGAGCAAGACTTTACCAGAGGGCTGAAAGGAGTACAGCGATGGTGTCTAACTTTATCCTTTTGAACTCTCAACCTCTGTGTGTCATGGAACATGCTGGATTTGACAATACTAGCAGCCTTTTGGTAAAGTAAGGGCTTACATTATCTAGGTTATACACACGCAGACTGCTGTTTTAGTCATGCTAACCATAATAATCACTATTATAAGATGCAAAAAACAGCTTAAATGGTAAGCTCCATACTTTTGTTTTTGTGTTAAATTTAAAATATAATAGTTATAAAGGAAAAAATAAAGTTAGCTGATCTTGGGAGGCAGGTCAACACTTGACAAAAAAACCAAGATAGGAAATAATCAACAAAAGTCTGTTTCTCTGAATATTGAAAAACTTGAAAATTAAATTCATTCTCACAGTGTATTAATGTTTGGTAATTATGACTTAAAGGACTTTACCAAATTCATTTTAAAGTGTGAGTCAATTTATCACTAGCATGAAAGTATCACCCCTTCTTTCCAGTTGTTCTTTATGGAGGATTAATAGTCTTAAACCCAGAGACCCTGATGACAGCAAGACTATCACTGGCTCTAGAGATAGACCCAGGTCTAAACCCACTGATTTATGTCGCTGTTCAGAGGATAAAAGGCGTAGCTCTTTTATTCTAGTCAACTGTGTGAGGGTGGTGTTATATGGGTGTCTCTAAACCCTGTGCAAGATGCCAGTGAGATATACAGTAGATGCCATGATCTGAGCGGTATGAGGACAAGTGTAAAAGGTGATAACAGACAATGAGCTTCTACAAACAAGGCTAATATTACCTATATTTAAAGGGCAGGTCTGTCAGTACTACAACAGTGTAGCTACAGTTTAAACCCACAGCTCCAAGCTGGATATCCCTGTTTGAGACCCTGTTTGAGACCTAACCCTGACAGCAATTTATATGAAATTAGGGCATGTCTTTAAGCCATTGTGCACTCTGCTTCATTTGCCACGATTTAATATATTTTTAGTGCCTAAAACACATGGAAAGGAGGAGTCAGAATGTCTGCTTCGTCACTAGCCTGGAATCTATTTTAAAATTGTAACAGGCATCTGAACTACAAATTGTGGTAATAATGCAGTTTTTACTTTTTCAGTGATGCTTAAATAGTAAAACAACAGTGACACTATGTTTTACCGGTGTTTCAGAGGAGGAATGACTTATCAGAGGAATAATTGGTACAGTATGTGGCAGTCTTGCTTTGACACAACCATCTGTCTTCACTATCATATTAATTGCCACAGCTTCACGGAGGGGTGCATTGTGTCGCTATCACGCTGGCTCACATTGTGTTCCACTGCCACACGTTTCTGGGCTGCTGCACAGCCAGATGATGCCAGCCAACATTTAACAATGCAGTCACGCTCCAAGCAGTGTGTCTGTAGCTGTATGGAGATGTTCACCTCTCTCAGGAACAAGAGGTGCCGACAGGAATCAAGGTGCAAGAACACATGCAGAATGAGCACAGCAAAAAAACAAAACAAAAACAAATGAAGGCCAAGAAAAGAATAAATGCAATAGGAAGTAATTAGCTAGAGTTAAGTACAGCAGACACTTGTCAGTGACCTAAAGCTACAACAAGTGCATGAAACTTTCCTTTCAAGCCTAATCAAATGATAGATTATATAAAATATACTGCAGCTGTGGATGTTGAAACAACTTTATCCATCATCTTGGCTCTGGGAATCAACATTGACTTATTGGGAATTAATCATATTGTACATTTCAGGATCATGGGAGTGTGGTCAGTTTTTTAGAGGCTTAAACACTTGCCACACTGTTTCTCATCTTCCAACATAGGTTACTGCAACAAGGAAAACATTTGACGTGGATCAAAACATGAAGCAATAAAGCACATTATGTGAAACATCAAGTCCTATCCAGTATGTGTGTCATTTAGTATGTGCTGCTGGTTTGTATAGTGTGACTGTACTGGGATAAAGGGTGTAGAATGTAAAGTTTGCTATAGCGTCATGGCAGTAAGTTAATATTGATCATGTGACATCAGTATCTTGTTCATTTTCCCTATTCTTATTGTTTTCCTGGTCATCTGAAGGTTCAATATTCTATAAACAGGCTGTTAATGTATTCAGGTGGTCAAATAATTATTAGCTACTCACAAAACAGCTAAAATTGTTCTGCTAATGGAGACACTCCAAGCATTTGTTATCCTGAGGCAAGTGAATCTTTGTCAATGCAGACTAAGTATCTGCATAATGTAGCCTTGAAATTTAGGAATGGGTCATTGCAAGAACATTTGAGGAGCACTTACAATGGCACATATGTGCAGTATATGGTGTCTTTAAGTTGTGACACAAAATCAGTTGCACCGTGGCTTAGAGAGAGATCAAATTGTGAATACTACATTATCTGAGGCATAAGCCTCTTTTTTAAAACACTTCCATCATAAAACTGCAAGGATAAGACTACAGAAAATGAACCTGGCAATATGAAACCAAAGGAGGCGTAGAGTGAAACTCTGCACGGTGGATAGCACAGTATGCTTAAAATGTGTGGAAGATATCATCCAATCTGAAAGGTTAACCACATAGTCAGTTTTGTTCTTTTATTTAGAAATTTTGCCACAACTACCTCAGTCACTATTACATTACCTCTTTGTGCTGCAAAGCCCATTAACTCTTACTTAAGTCGGTTGTCACAGGGCTAAGAGCCACGAGTTTACTTCAACCACCACTTGCTGTCTTAGTCCTATTAGAAGATTTACAAAAAGCTGACTAAGTGCTAGCTTGAAAGATTTGTGTAAAGGTTTTGCTGAAAAGTTTAGTATTTTAAAAGATCAATACATACCTATGCCATTAAACACCAGGATATCAACTAGTATTGTGAAGTATTTGATACTAATGAATAGTAGAGACAGAGGTGTGGTTAAAATTTCAGTAAACCATACTGAAAGTAATTGTCATCTTCTAGGGCAGGGGTCACCCAGTCCTGTCCTTAAGAGCTACTATCCTGCAACTTTTAGATACATCCCTTCTCCAACCTGTCAGGATCACATGACTGAATTCTCTCATCAGCAGTCATTCAGCTCTAAACAGGCCTGGTAACGAGCCATTCATTGGATTCAGGTGTGCTGGGGCAGGGATGTGCCTTAAGGCTGCAGGATAGTAACTCTTGAGGACTGAAGTTGGAGGGGCTTTGACTTTCTCAGCACACTTTCTAAACAAAGAATAATTCTAAACACAATATAAACAACTGAACAAAATGGTTATGTGCCCTTTTAGCTGGAGCTTGTTCTCTGTGATCATTTTTTGGTTTAATGACCCAGAAGACAAGCCGTTTGAGTCATTTCTCTCAACAATGTTACTTCAAAATGCCAGCATGGGCATAAAGAAAAAAACATTTAATCTTGAGTTGGACACAAAACCGTACAGGCAACCCATTATTCGCGCTCATACTGCATTTACCTTCTTTGTTACAGGAGTCAATAGCTGAATTACCTGACAGCATGATTGATGGTGGAGACTGAAGGTGAGCGCAAAGGTTTATTGATAAAGGCAGCAGCATGTTGGATCTTTTGTCACCGTCATTTAATGAGCACCAGGTTTCAGACAGATAAACTGATGTAGATGGTTGAGGAGAATTTATGAGACAGCGGCTGGCCTGACTTTGGCAATTGGTTGGGGGTAGGAGGAGGGCTGTGTCTAATTTCAGTGAGCTACTTTGTTTCTCTAAGAGGCAGCACAGTCCAAGCAGATCCAGGGTCAGCTAAATCATCTCAACAGAAACCTTGACTGTGAAGACCTACAGGGGTTGGACAATGAAACTGAAACACCTGGTTTTAGACCACAATAATTTATTAATATGGTGTAGGGCCTCCTTTTGCGGCCAATACAGCGTCAATTCGTCTTGGGAATGACATATACAAGTCCTGCAAAGTGGTCAGAGGGATTTTAAGCCATTCTTCTTGCAGGATAGTGGCCAGGTCACTACGTGATACTGGTGGAGGAAAACGTTTCCTGACTCGCTCCTCCAAAAACCCCAAAGTGGCTCAATAATATTTAGATCTGGTGACTGTGCAGGCCATGGGAGATGTTCAACTTCACTTTCATGTTCATCAAACCAATCTTTCACCAGTCTTGCTATGTATATTGGTGTATTGTCATCCTGATACACGGCACCACCTTCAGGATACAATGTTTGAACCATTGGATGCACATGGTCCTCAAGAATGGTTCGGTAGTCCTTGGCAGTGACGCGCCCATCTAGCACAAGTATTGGGCCAAGGCAATGCCATGATATGGCAGCCCAAACCATCAATAATCCACCCCCATGCTTCACGCTGGGCATGCAACAGTCTGGGTGGTACACTTCTTTGGGGCTTCTCCACACCGTGACTCTCTCGGATGTGGGGAAAACAGTAAAGGTGGACTCATCAGAGAACAATACATGTTTCACATTGTCCACAGCCCAAGATTTGCGCTCCTTGCACCATTGAAACCGACGTTTGGCATTGGCATGAGTGACCGAAGGTTTGGCTATAGCAGCCCGGCCGTGTATATTGACCCTGTGGAATTCCCGATGGACAGTTCTGGTGGAAACAGGAGAGTTGAGGTGCACATTTAATTCTGCCATGATTTGGGCAGCCGTGGTTTTATGTTTTTTGGATACAATCCGGGTTAGCGCCCGAACATCCCTTTCAGACAGCTTCCTCTTGCGTCCACAGTTAATCCTGTTGGATGTGGTTCGTCCTTCTTGGTGGTATGCTGACATTACCCTGGATACCGTGGCTCTTGATACATCACAAAGACTTGCTGTCTTGGTCACAGATGCGCCAGCAAGACGTGCACCAACAATTTGTCCTCTTTTGAACTCTGGTATGTCACCCATAATGTTGTGTGCATTTCAATATTTTGAGCAAAACTGTGCTCTTACCCTGCTAATTGAACCTTCACACTCTGCTCTTACTGGTGCAATGTGCAATCAATGAAGACTGGCTACCAGGCTGGTCCAATTTAGCCATGAAACCGCCCACACTAGAATGACAGGTGTTTCAGTTTCATTGTCAAACCCCTGTATGATTGAAACCAACCTAAGCCTGTATATAGTAACATGCAACTGAGACACTTCCCACTATTTATTTCAGCCAAAAGAAATGACAGGAAGGACTCTCTATGCTTCTTCAGGTTTTAGTTGAACCTGCTCAAGCATTATTCGTATTATCGCTGAATGACTCCAGAGGGACCACAGTGTTTATATAACATCTGCATCATGCAGGAGGTTTTAAAATATTACATACTATTGTTAATAATGTAATTAAATGTAATGCCAAACCACATAAAACATCTCAATGTGTAGCAATTGTGTCTAATGCATATTATTACCAGAGACCCGACACTTCGGCGGAGTTCTGCTACCATCATCCTATAAATATTTACTGCATGCAGCTGGCATTTCTCTCCAACTGGGCAATATGAGGTTTGTGGTTTGTAAAATAAGACTCTTTGTTTAGCTGGTCGTGCTGCAAGAAAAAACTAGCTTAAACAGTGAATGCGATTCTGACATTATGACGTAAAGTGATGTTCTGTAGATGTTTGGCCATGGATCACGTTGTGGTTGTTAACAAGCTTGTTTCTCTCTCCTTGATAAAAACAAGTCTCCGATTCCATCACCAGGGCTGAGAAGGACCAATAGCAGCTCAGTGCAACTGTGAAACAAAATGTTTTTTTAGCTTTACTTTTTGTTTTTGCAAAAATAAATCTACATTAAGAACTAAATTCAACAACTCAGTCTTCTATTCTATTTACGGGCCCAAAGAAGTGCTCAGATCGAATCAAGATGGGCGCTCTGAATACCCATCATTCATCAGTGCTACTTTCACCATATAGATTCTGACACTGCTGCTGTATCATGTGTCGACTTTTGCCATTACAACACCCTGGAAGAACTTTTCAGTTTTTATACTGAGATCCAGTCCTCATAAAAAACACTGCTGCAGAACGCAAAAAGCCCAATTACATTCCTGTAAAATTTACTATGAATTACTCTGAAGATGTCACATGCCAATATATTCTCCTTAGCCTTTTTTACAGTCTCTCAGGGCTCCCATGATTGCACTAAAGCAGATTATAGAAGTCTCCCTACATGGACACAACTTCTGGAATAGCAACTGCTATTTGATCTACTGCAGGCTCTCTTGACTCTCCACTTACGTGGACCCTCATACAGATGCTCTCCACATGCAGCTACAGAAAGGGTGGCAGTGTGCTTATTAATACAATTACATTTATTGCATTTAAGGTAAACGTTTACATGAAAATGTTATATTAATTGACAGCTGAGTACTTAAAAATGTTATTTTTTAAGAAGCAATAATGTTGTACAAATATCTTTGTTCACCCATGTAATCGTGTAGTTGAGTCTGTCTTGACTGTCTTCACAGAGCCTGGTATCATCTGAATGAGTGAATCATGAGAGAAACTCAGGATTCATGACTGCCAGATGCATTATGGGAATAAAGCACAGATGGGAATTACAGATCAGTGAAGAAATCAGTCCTAGGATGTCTGCACTAATACTACAATTTAAGCAAGATTGAAAGATGCTTATTGCTCTCTTTCTTCTTATATCATTAAAATAAAATAAAAAATATTTTGTGCTATATGAAGGTTAGTATTTTAAACACCATTTCCTAACCCTGAATGATACACATGGTTATCTACTCACACTTACCTATGATTCGTCATGTATAACAAGACTTTAGGAGATAAAATGCCTTCTTTTGTGTCAGAACTAAGTGCATTCAATCAGGAGAAATGTCTATTAAAAAGATGACAGCATTCAGGCAAAAAATGCCCTCAACTTTTGTTCTTTAAAAAACCCTTTATCTTACATATACTTATAGCCATCATTCAGTGGGGGAATAGGAGGAAAAACATCAACACAACCTGCTCTCCCAGGACAAACAGAAGAGGATCCGTGTCTTGGTACTGTTTGGTGCTGTATTAGGTGATAGATCAATAACTCTGCAGGGCTGCCACTCAACTGGTCGAGCTGTTTTGAGTGCAGAATGAGATTAAATGAGAACAGATTTAATTATACACCACCATGGCTACCAGAATGGGATATTAAATTAGGCTTAGTGGATACTCTGTGAGCATCACATTTCTGAATATAATTGAATAACACTTGAAGATGATGATGATAATCACTCATTTTGATTGCTTCAAATATTTTTTTCGGTTGCACTGTGTAAAAGCCAAATGTTACATGCTACTGAATGTATTTCAGTGGTAGAGGAAAATAATACCTGGGATTGACAGGAAATCTTAAATTGAACTGAATTATGATATTAAACATTTACTAGTAAGTCTTGCAGGGAAAAAGCTCCAAATAATCTGCTATAAAATGATTAATTACTCTATGTTGAAAATGAATGATGTTTTGTATTTCAAAATGAAATATTATTGATAAAATAATGCAGATTTTATTATTATTAGGAAATATTTTTCCAAGAGAAAACAACGAAAAGTTTCAAAGTTTTAATTCTTTACATTTTGAAGGTTTCTTGTCTTTGTAAAAATAAACAGAATACTGTCATACTGTTATAAACATGATTTAAGGTCTCCCGTTATTTAATTTAGACATCAAACTAATTCTATTTGTGTTTTAGCCTATGCATATTTACACATAGCATTCACCACTTTAATAGGCTGGCTGAGCCAGTAAGACAGTTGATAACTCTGTAATGGATATTTTTAGGTTACTGCAAGCATAAGCTATACCAAGCAGCAAGACGTTTACTTAGTCAGATAACAGCTGAACTCCTAAACAATGTGAAATTGAAGATGACTTCACTCACTGTGGTGAACTTATCTGGTTGTGTTGACATTTTGCCTTATCAGTTCGATTCATTTCACAAACTCTGAAATATTAAAAGGATGCAGCATTGAAGCCTACAAACAGACAGTTAAGTCTGCATTCAGGTCTACAGGTGGTCTTCTTAGAGCACTGCAGTGAAAGTTCATCTTCAGACGGCCATTAATCATGCTTCAAGACATCACTTTTGTTGCAGATGTGCACAAGCAGGACCTTTCCAAGTTATCAGCTCAGCATCAGTGAGAGCTCAATAAGCTTTGAGGGCTCGTGAACTGTTTTGCGCCTACCGCTAAGTGGCTTGTTTGCCTTAGCTTATAAATCAGCCTAACAAATGAACCCTTCTTATTTCTAGGACTGCGGTTCCTCTGAGTGAACAAGATTGCGTAGATGAGACACAGTCAGATCTCATCACTGCGTCCTTTCATCACCTCCGACAGCTTTTACCACATGCAATTTCTCACCAAAGTTTTGACAACTTCAATTACGCTGAACTCTTTGTCCTAAACAAGTCATGAATGACGCACTTCGCAATCTAAAAGAGACGCTTCATGGTAAAAATAAACTGACGCGCAAGTCAAACGTGGGCATAAATTGGACACATATATGTACAAGTGTGCGTCATTTCTGATGTCTGGTATCGAATTCGACATCACTGTGTGTTGACAAACACTTTACTACCTTGTCAAATACTGCCTTGCTTTTTTGCCACTGAATTTCAAGGATAGAAGGGACAACAGGTGCTGGAAGGCTTTCCATTCATATTCATTACACTGCAAAATGATGCACTTGCTATATTTACGGGCTGATATCAACTCCTTAAGCTGGATTTTACATGCCGAGAAGTGCCGTGGAGTACCATGACTTGTTCCCTGGAGAGGTCACAAGGGGAACACCTAAAACATTGCTATGCTATAGATAATACAATGACAACTTGTGACAACATATTTCAGTAACTGCAGCATACGGAAGTGTTCAACATGATAAAAGTAAAAGGTGAAGGTAAGAAGGAGGGAGGGGTGGAGAGAGGTAGCTTGAAGCCAAGCAAGTTAAAAAAGTATTTTTAGGATGATGTTTATTTGGAGGTTGGTGAAACCAACCCCAGGTCTTTATAACACCATCTGTTGAGGTCTCTCAGCCTGTCACTGTGCTCTGTAGGTGGGGGACATTTTACATGGACAGAAAAGTGTTGTAGATTCACGAACGCTGGAGTCATTTAAACATGCATTTCAAAATTCAAAACTATGAATTTACGTCAGGAAATTAGATTGTGGCACCAACAGGAAGCAGAGAAATATTCTGGTATGAATGTTTGTTTTCCAATACATAAATCTTAGAACCTCTCAGAATAAACAACTGTAACAGCAGTTTTAAGCACACAACAACAACAAAAAATTATTGCAAAAAAACATTTTATAATTAAACAGCAGCATATGTGACCGGAACTAATACCAAAAAGAAATTATGTCTGTCACTTACAAATTTTGAATTTCATTATGAAACTCAACTTAAGATTTTCTGACAAGGAACACAAAAAAGTCAGATGATTCTGGACAAACAGAATTTGTTTTCACACAGAAATATCAGGGAATCCATTTTTGGGAAAAGTAGTGATGTTTCAACAGCATTTATTGCGCAAACAGAGGCTCAAAATCTGGTCATATCTTTTTTACTGCAGCCATCTAAAATGTATCCACTTAAACTACATGAATCATTAACAAAATGATGGTAAGATGAGTTCTAAATTACCTGTTGGATGTGTCAACTCATTCTTATTTAGCCAGGTACTTTACTAATTTAGGTCCTACAAAAAATGGTTGACTTTCCAAATGAATTCTTTAAACCTGAAAGCGAGTTAGTTCATGTTTTCAATTCAGTTCCAATCCAAGGGAAATTAAATTTAAGTGCCTATATAAGAAAAATCCACCAATTTGATACATCAACTTGTTTAGCTCTACAAAATTTAGTGGCCATAATTTTTAAATGCTGTAAACCTCATACATTTTAACCTAGAAACACATATATTGGTATGATTTGAACATTTTCAGACTCGCTCAAATGGCATCATTTGATTTGATATAAAACTTTTTGTTTTATGTGTGTTTACAATATACACTGAATGACAATAGATTAGATGAGTTGTAGCACAAAAAAGTGGTCTGGCCTTAAAGAACCACTCTGAAAACATATGCCATTCAGTTTAAAATAAATTTTAGGTACTTTGAATATAGTATAAATTATTCATTGGTCAAAAGTCAAACGCTGTTAATAAGAAAAACCTTAATGGTATTTCCTGAACCATGAGTAATGATTTACTAGGAGGCTATTTTCAGCTGTGACTCCAGGAATTGTTGGGTGGAACAAGGATCTGGTCCCTCCTACAAACATCTAACCATCAAACATGGGGACCAGGTTGCAATTAGCAAACGCAACATTAAGCTAACAAACAAGAAATTAACAATAAATTAAAATGCCTAAAACAAACGGTCAAAAAAAATTACATGGTGAACATTTTATAAACAAAATAGAAATATGTATTTACTGATGATGTTTAGAGGGTTTACCTGTAAAAGCTGAGGTTTTGGTCCTAGCTCATCAATCACACCTGTCAGATAGCGCAAGGGTTGACAGTTACCATGGCAACGGGTGGCTAGCCCTCAGAGCTAGCTTGGTGTGGCTAACAATATCAAGGTAAAATTACGTTTTTTTTTAAATTAAATATTATATATTGCTTACATAGATCATTTGAAGATGCTTAGTTTTGAATACACACTGATCCATTCTATTTTTTTATGAAAGATTTAAATTGGGACCTTTTCACTAAATAGCAAGTAAAATATATATGGGTTAGCAAATTTTTTCTACAACTTCTGAAACCATTAGTGTTTTTTTTAAGCAGTTTTTATTGAGTGTTAAAAGTGTCAAAGGTTTGCGTGTAACGTTTCAAGTTCAGGCTTAAATGTCTGCAAAAGAAAAAAAAAATGGGAGGGTGGGTATTAAATTTAGACAGTCTGCAAGGCACTCTGGGGTAACTGAAATACAACACTGAGGAAGTTCCACGGCCTAAAATATCTGCCCGTACAGCTTCCAGCAGGACTGAAGTGCCAGGTGCGGATACACTAAAGGCGCAGCTGAACCATTTCAAATTGGGCTGTTAAAAAGTCATTATTACAGCAAGGTCAGTGATTTTGAAGCAAACTGCATTCAGAATGCGAAACACCACTCAGTGACTCTAATGTGAGTGTAAGTGCATGGGTAAATCTGTGCGTAATTACGCACGGCAGCACAAGCTACAGCCCTTTGCTGCAGGGGCCGCACATCCAACCCTACCTTCCTCTGCTGCTTCTCCCAGGCAGGGTCCAGCAGCAGGTCCCTGTCCCAGTCCTCCTCCTGGGTCATATACGCGTCTTCGTGGAGGATCGTATAGGAGCTGTTATATGTCATTTGGGTTTCGACAGCTGTCATCGTTCCACCTCTGTTAGGACTTCACAAGTCCCCCTCAGCTTATAGTGACAAAAAAAAAAGATCAGCACAAGAGACGACGACGAGGGGAGAGGCAGTTAGGGGCTGCGGAGACCAGACTCCTCTGGTGAGGTGGCTGTGCGAGGGTGGTGCTCCCACTAACAGAAGACCCTGCTGACCGTTGCTCCTTTCCTGGTCAAAAGTGTCCCACGTGACAGCACCCCAATAAGTATGGGACCTTACAGCTTGTGTGGCAGGTTCTGAGCCTAAAAAGGACTATAAGGCGGGGTAATCCTTTGCAGATGGAGATAACTGGCTTGTAACTGGTGTGGCTGTGTGTCAATTACACCTCCTCTTAACACGGGGGAGTTTATGGCCTGTGAAATGCACCTGTCGCTGTTAGTGATCCTCAATGGCAAACCCAGGCCTCTTTCGCTTCACACAACTTTTTCAAAAGAAACCAAAAAACTGAATTTAGAATTTTCTCTGAAGAAAAATGTCAATACAGATATATTAACTACACAGTTCCTCGTTTTATGAAATATTACCGAGAGCATTCATTCCCCTTGAACTTTTTCAAACTTTGTCACATAACAACCAAAACCTTGTGAAGTGTATATTTGTAATTAGTCCATCCAAGTCAATGGTTCATAGAATAACCATTTGCTGCAATTACAGCTGTAGGTTTTTGAGGTTATAGTAATGCCAGCTCTGCACATCTGGGGACTGAATGTTTCTCCCCTTTTCTACTTTCTATGAACAGCAATGTTTAATTCTTGCCACAGATTCCCAATTGAATTTAGGTCTAGATATTAACTAGACCATTCTAACACACAAACATGTCATTTCATTGCAGTAAGCTAAGGGTCGTTGTCCTATTGGAAGGCAAAAAAACTAAACAAACCCACAGCATGATGCTGCCACCACCCTGCGGATCGGGTGTTGAGGGTGATGTGAAGTGTTATTTCTCCTGTCACATGTAGTATTTTGCATTTAGCAAAATAATTTTAGTTTAGGTCTCATGTAAAAAATTTCTCCCACCTGAGCTGTAAAACTCTGCAGCTCATCCAGAGTTAGCATGACACTCTCAGTTGCATCTCTGATCATTGGTCTCCTTGCCCAGCAGTTTACGTAAACAACCGTATCTTTGTATGCTTGGAATTTATATACTTTCTATTTTCAGATGAGGAACTGAACAGTTTTCTCTGAAATGTTCAAAACTTGTTTTAAAGCCAAAATGTAAACTTTTCCACCTCTTTACCCCTGACTAATCTGCTGTATTCCTTGGTCGTCACCAATGTTCTCTACAAACTTCTGAGCTCTTCACAGAACAGCTGGATTAATATTTATACTGAGACTAAATTATACACTCAAACCCCATTTACTAATTAGGTGTTTGGTTGGATTTGTTTAGGATTTAAAAAAAAATGTTTTATGTTATATGTTAAAACATTTGAAAACTATGTATTATTTATATTCTACTTGACAGCTATGTTAGTCTATCAGATAAAAAGTCACAAAAATAAGATTTACGTTTGTGACCTTTAACATGACTAAAAGGTTAAGAAAAGGCTGGTATTAAACCCTTGTAAATGTAGGTCTGGGCCTGCAGTATCACTTACAGCAGTACAAACATCATCATCCACATTGCTTAAAATAAAAATTTAAATAAATTTATACTTTATACTATTTATTTTTCACCTATACCTTTGAACAAATTGAAATAACAGATCCAGGCACTGCTATGAGAAAAAAATTCTTTATTTATAATTTGCATGCAAAAAAAAAAACACATTTTCAGAAATACAGTTTCAAAAAGGAAATTAATATTTTACAAAAATTCTAAAATTAAAAAACAAATAAAAATATATTTAAAAAAATATATAAAATCAATTTTTTAAAATATATATATTTTTAAAAACATTAATATAAATTTTTATTTAATATATATACATATATATATATATTATTTTATATATATATATAATTATATATATATATTATATGAAACACAAAACCTAAAATATAACTTGTATCTATATCAGGATTTGTCATTCACAGTAAACATGTTGATGCAAATTTTCTGATCCAACATTTGGGAATTAAAATCCCCAAACATTCAGCTTTGTGCTAACGCTAATTGCTTTGAAATGAGCAGATCTGCATTCCTATCCTCTTGAGATGGCAAATTACTAAGTCACCCTTTAAGTCTTTGGAATCTAGAGTGATTTATATTGTAATTAATCAAACATCTGGTGTAACTACAGTAAGCTTGGTCCATTAACCTACTATCAGAAGCTCAGTGGTTACATTACTGTTCCTCTCATGAGGCCGGGAACAGTTGAAACGTGTGATCTGACCGATGTAAACATATTACATTTTCATCATAAAACAGCTTGTGTAAAACTCCCTAGGCTTTTCAGTCATCTGCTGTTAATTGTTCATTGAGCTACATCCAGATTTAAATAATACTTGCAGCTATATTGTGTAAAAACTACACTGCTTCCTGGAGGTGTTGGGCAGGTTCAACCTCTTGTCTGAGGTTTGACCCTGCTGTTATGTACATCAGTCCTGTCCCATTCAAATTTGTGCTAGAAAAGTCACATTAAGAAAAAACTGCAAAATGTCTGATAGCAGTCTGCGTTCTATGGAGGGACAAAAGTGTTTGGAAAATTTAAGCACTTATTTCAGTATTTCCTGTTTGAAATCTTTAATATAACAGTTTTCTTTATGTATATGTGTCACTATTAATTATTTTATGGTTCTGTTCACCAGCACATCATGAATATTGGTTTATAAATGGTCAATGGGTGGGGCTAACATTGCTCTAGTTAAAGGTTACCATTCTGAGGAAGGACCTCTTTTGCAGATTAACCAATCAGATGCCACGGTCACTGATTCATTCATGAAGGAAGGCAGGACTGGAGCGATGAAAGGTCTACTAAGTTAAATCAGTGTGATTTTAACATATACTGAATTTAAATTTTAATCAATGAGTTTTACATTCAATTATTTAAACATTTAAGAAATACATGAAACATTGTGGATACATTTAATTACTTATTAAACTTTTTCCTTAATCACATAATATTTACTGGATTGTGACACTTTTGGCCCTTCATAGGCTTAGCTTGCTACCAGTTTGCACTTAGCTGTATCCCTCAGATATTATCATCTGTAGAAAGACAGACATAACCTTCAGGATGCCATCAAAACAATGAACTGACACGTGCATAATCTGCACATGCAAGTTGCTCTGCTAAAACAACAACAGACAAAGAGGTGGACAGGAGGTTGGGGCGTGGGAGTAGGTTGGTGCGGGGGGGAGGGGGCAGCAGTGAGCTTTGGCTGGCGATGCAGTGCGACTGATTTAAGAGCAGGGTGTTTTTTTGTTTTCTTTTTTTTTTAAGAGATGCATGACTGCATTTACCGAAGCATGGTTGAAGCCCCAGACTCACAAGCACCAGAAGCCTTTAGTGGGGAAGCTGGGAGAGTGAAGAAACAATATGGAGTTTCTGTGTGGGGGTGGGTGTGGGGTTTCTCCTACTCTACAGGAGGTTGCGTATAAGAAAACTGGCTTGTGTACGATGTCTTGAGGGTAAGAAAACAAATGTTTAACCCTTTTATTGTTGCTCTATACCTTCAGAACTAGACCACCAACTCACCTTATAATCAACTCATCTATTTGCTTCTCATCAAATCCTTGGTCCTGTCTTTTTGCTCGTTAGGCATAAAGAGGGCATCACTCCCATCCTGCAGCTCTCAAAGCCAATGCTAGACAACTTAAATGAAACTGTCCCCAAAGATTAGAGTCTCTAATTCAAATACTAACATGTAAGAACACATACAAGCTACTAAGAAGCAGCAGCAGAAAAGTCCTATAAGAACCCTGAGATTGTTGAGAATCTACAGGTAAGACTGGCCTGTGGGCCTTTCTTATAGGACATTTCTGGGAAGTTAACTGTCACCCTTTAGTTTTAGGTTCCTCGACATTACATGTTGCCTTTACATCCCTGCCATAGCCATGTTGTGCACAACCAACATTCAACAGTTGTAGCAAAGCAATTCCTCAAGTCTCTCTGTGTCATAGGACAAAGTCCAAAGGCGGGACGCCACAAATACATACTCCTTTTGGGACGCCTGGGCATCTATGGTAACAAAGGTTGATGGGGGGATATGTGTTTTGGGTCAGGTAGGTGGTTCTGGGAAGCTGAATCCAAGCCAGAGCGATGGAACCCAGATCCAAGGTGGCGGCGGTGCCGACGGGGGGGAAAGCGCTGTGTGCGTGGACGGCGGAGAGGTGAGGAGATGCGCAAAGAGGGAGAGCAGGGTGGGGGGTGAAGGAAGGAGGGGGGGGAGGAAGGAAGAGTGAAGAGGGTTGAGGACGGCGAATACGGCGGTGGACAGGAGTTGATTAGCTGGCAAGGGGATGGGTTCTGGGTGTGTCCACTTACGCCAAGCCTCATTGACCAATGAAATGGCGCCCAGAAAGTATACCGTTTTTTTTTTTTAAAACACACACACACACACAAACACATCGGACCTATTTTTCACCAGCTCACACACCACCCGAACAAAGGGCACCTCATATGCTGATGCAGGACAGGATCAGTCCTAAGGAGGGGTCTTAACCCGGCCCCACCCCAGCCGGCCCATCACTCCCAGTGAGGAGAAGACCCAGGCTACAGGTACAAACACTGCCGATGCAGTAGAAGAGAGATTACGGACTCGGGAGAGAGAGGGGGAGGTGGTAATGGCGGAGGGAAGGAAGGGGGGTGGGTGTTGTATCAAGCCACAGTCAAAAGGAAAGTGAAGGGGGGGGGGGCAATAGGGAGAAGAGAGGTCAGTGCTGTCATGATTTCTTTCTGTTGTACTTAGTCGATTTACCTTGGTGGTGAAGAGAAAGAGAGACAACAAGTTTCCACTGCGGTGGCGTCTCGCTAAAAGTCGTCCCCATGGCTCACGTGAGGCTGCACACAGGGTGTTCCAGGCAGCACGGTGACCTAATTCAGTTGAGATAGTTAGTTTAGAGCTGGACTGTCGAGCTGGGCTTTTTTTTTTCTTCTTGCGGTAGAGTTACAAATTATCACACATGCAGGTTTCAAAGTATACTGAACACAGAGACACAAGGAAAAGGGAGAATTTGGTGCAGCAGGGAAAGAGACCAGACTTGGACCAGACGCACACCCATCAAACCCAAAGAAAGGGACTGCTCCACAGATCAAAATGCACCCACGCCATTCTATCTGTGAGCCTCTCCCCAGCCCTCACTGCAGTTTCACAGTGTATAGTGTAATCTTGTTCATGAAAATCAATTTTAAGCACTGCTCTCAGCACTGAATTTTGTATACATTCTTTGTTGAGAGGCTGGAGAGAGGAAGGAGCTCCACCCAAACTTACCCTGACCAAAGTGAGCAAAGCTGGGCCAGCATCTACACCTGCCTCCCCCTGGATCCCCAGTCAAATGGGTCTGGTGGTCATTTTACACAAGAGGAGACAGATAGTGAAGAGGAACATAAACAAGAAGAAGGCGAAATGTCCAAACCCTTTGCTTTCTTTCACCACAGTAGTCAGCCAAACATTCTTTATTATCATTATGTTTAAAGTATACATTTTTTTCAATAAAAGGCATGCTGATTTTTTTTCCACTGTCCTATAAAAAGGCTAAATTAAAATACTTTTCTAAAAAATACATGGCAAACAAAACATTTTGCAAACCACATTATTCTACAAAGGATGCAACTGGTATATGTTTTGTATATACGACACGGAAAGATTACACTCTGAGATGCAAAAGTCACTAATAACCACTAAAAACCACAGGAGAGGGGAAACGGGAAACGATGAGGCAGTAAGGTGATTTCAGAAGGTCTGTTCTGTTTGTGCATTGGTCTGCTGCCAAATTGTAGTTGCAAAAAAAATGTACTGATTGTAAATGGATGCAAGTTGCCACTCAGGACTTTGGCATCAATGTAAAAGGTATCAAGACATGTAATTCCAGATTTTTTTAAGTTATTATCCCAATAATAACAATATGGTAAACACTCTCCACAGTGCCGTGCAAAGCTATTCATACTCCTAGAACTTTGTCACAGCTCAACCACTAACTGCAGTGTCCTTTAATAGGATTGTTTGTGATTGATCAACACAAAGTAGAGCATAAAGGTGAAGTAGGAGAAGAATGTGTGGTTTTCACATTATCGTACAGACAAAAATTTGAATAGTGTAGTACAGTGCATTTAAATGAAACCATGTTTACTTTAATAACCCCTTAGTAAAATCCAGTCCAACCAGTTCCCTTCAGAAGTCAACCAGTTAGGAAATGTGTGATTTTATCTCAGCATAAATAAAACCTCTCAGGAAACAGCTGGAAACCCACAAACACATGACAATCTACCTAAACCGGCAAGCCGGACAAGGAGGGTGCCAATCAGAGAAGCAGCCAAGAGGCCCATGGTGCCTCTGGAGGAACTGCAGAGAGCCAGAGCTCAGGTGGGAGAATCTGTGGATAAAATAACTGTTGGTCGTACACAAATCTGAAGAGGGTCAAAAAGTAACCCTTAAGAAGTTCTGTTTGCAGTTTGCAAAAACCCGTGCAAGGGACACAGCAATCATGTGGAAGAAGGGCGTACTTCTCATATGAGACCAAAACTTTACATATTGGCCTATATGCAAACTGCTATGCATGGGAGAAAACTAACCAGTACCTGAACACCATTCTTACAGTCAAACATGATGGTGGCAGCATTATGCTATGGGAATGTTTTTCTTCAGTTGAGACAGGAAAAGTGATACGAGCTAAATACAGGGTGATCCTGCAAGAAAACATGGTAGAGGCTGCAAAAGAGACCCAAGCATATTCAAAGTCCAGACCTACATTGAATTGAGAATATGTGGCTGGATGTGAAAGTTGATGTTCACAGATGCTCTCCATCCAATCTGTCTGAGCTTGAGTCATTTTGAAAAGAATAATGGGCAAATTTTTCAGTCTCAAGTTGTGGAATTGCAGCAAAATGTGGTGCTAAATACACTTTTCAAGGTGTTATTCATAAATACATTTAAAAAACCACGTATTATTTTCCTTCTACTTCACAACTATGTGCATATTTGTGTCGGTTAATCAGACAAATTTCAATAAAATACATTAAAGTGACAAAATTTCATGGGGTAGAAATGCTGTTTTTAGGAACTGTAGAAGATTCAACAAGTAAACTAAAACCCACTTCAATATAATTGTGGTATAAGAATCTAAAGTAGATCTAGTATTGATGAAGAAATGCTGGACATTTTGGGACCACTGGAAGACACTGCTCCATCTCTCACTTCATTGGTGCTATCACTGCTGTTTCTGCTTAAAACCAAAGGCTTATAAGGAGCCTCTGAGGCTCATTTTGTGGCTTTTCTAAAACCGTTTGCAATAAACAGACCTACTTGTAGCCCTCTGGATTCTGAGCTCTGAGGCTCTTGTTACTTCACTTGAAATGATTTAAAAAGCACTTAAAAATAGGAGGTCCCTCCACTTAATGCACTTCAATAAAGGCTTTAGGCACATAATTGACCTTGTCACATATGATCATGGTTTCTAAAAGGATGCAATTCAAAGATCCTCTGTAAACTCATTCAGTAGTTACACACAGTTTCTCCCATTTAAAACTCATTTCACCCTATAGGCTAACTTATATCACATGTAAACTATAATGATGGAAACAGATTATTTACACTTTCTGTGTTTTAAAAGGCTTGTGAACATGAAAGAGGACCAAATACTATATATTAAAAAAAGAGGAACTGAAATCTAGCTATGCAGACTCTGAACTGCTGTAGCTTTATATGGAGCTGCAACTGCTGATAGGGTGAAATATGTGGAGAAGTACAGAACAGAATACAATCTACACTGAATTTTACAGTAAGAGGTAGGCAGCTGTAGTTAGGAAGAGGACGAGGTGAAGCAGTGTCTTTAAGTGTCTTAGTCTAAAGATGAAGATGAGATTCAGAGGAGGGGGCGAGGATAGATACGAACAAACATTACAGTACCTATATGTGTGCTTTGCGTATTTTCTCTGCAAAGCGCAGTCTTAGCTGCTGCTGCGTTTGTGCGCTGCAAAGTCAGGAGCTTGCACATCTCACACAATCACACATCCACATCGCATCCAGAACAAACGATCTCTCCAAAATACATTTACCTTGGTTCTGTTGGACACAGAACAATGCAACCGGTACACAATATGTGTTAGTCTGACTTGCCATCTGAGAACATTATAAATCTAAATTCATCAACATAAGGCAAAAAAGGTTTCAAATTAGCTGCCCTACCTGATCATCTAGGCCTAAGTAGAATGGCTGATGTAATTAACTGGAGATTTGGCCCTAGAAAATCATAACTGGGTTGCAGAAATAAAGGCAAAAGAAACGACTGACCCTGTCAGTCTAATACTGGCACAAGTGTGAGACTGGCACAATAAAAAAAGGTAAAACAAAGAAGCACATACAATGCCCATAAAAATAGATACAAGCCTGTCTTCAAAGCTGCACTGTGGTTATCCAAACAGGACCAAGGTTAGCTGATCAGTCCCCTCTTAAAGCAAGTTAATAAGCCCAACAGCCTTCAGTTTCAAATCCCCCAGCCAGTCCCCCAAGCACACAAAACACACATACATACATACAGACAGAGGTGGTCAAGTTTGAGTGAAAAAGGTATGTAGGGGTGAGGGATCAGGGCAAAGAGGGAAAGGGGCAGGGGGCAGACAGTTGAGTGCAACTATCGGAAGGGGGGCTCAGGCGTGTGAAGGGAGAGTTCGGGGCGGTGGAGGATGGCCTCCTTGCGCGTAGGCGGCGGCAACGGCGGCTCATACACCCTGGGCGCAGCCATGGCAGCTGCCACTGCAGCAGCAGTGGGGACCACTGGCCTGAGGGCCTCCAGCGTAGCGACTGGCTGGGCAGACATCGTGGGGACTCCTGTGACTCCCTGCATGCCAGCAATGGCTGCCACTGTGCTTGATGGGTAGGCATACTGGAACTGCGGGTATTGCTGCAACTGCTGGTAGTACTCGGCGTAGTACCTAGCACAGAAGAAGAAGGGAGAAAATCAAGAGGGATGGGTTACATTGAGGAGAAAAGGATATACGTATTACAGCAGACACTGAAGGCTGATGTTAAAACAACATTAGTCATGTCCCACCTGGCCATGGGGTCTTCTGCTGCCTCTACTGCCTCTTCTGCTGCGCGGCCAGCTGGTGTTGGGAGCAAAGGTCTGCGCGGTTTGGCCCTATGGTATATAAACGGCTTCATCACAGGGTCTGGCAGAAGAGGTGCTGACCTGCGTAAAGGACTACGGTCTCTCTCACCAGACTTGGCCACAGCTGCTGCCATAGCAGCTGTCTGCTGGTCAGCCATAACTTGCTGGCCCTGGACAAAGTAATGAGCCTGCCTGGCGGCCTCAAACAGGGCTGTAGCTGGATCCGCTGCTCCCATGGCGCTGATGTGAGCGTAGGCTGGTGTGGCAGCTCCATAAATTGCAGGAGATACAGAGTAAGCAGGGTTTACTGTAGCTGCTGCTGCAGGCATCTCTATTCCAGGAGCAGCTGCTAGGTACACAGGATGGTTGGCTACAGTTTGGGTGTAAACTGGAGTTGTGTAAGCAGCAGCCGCCGCTGCAGCAGCAGCAGCAGCTGCTGGAGATGCAGCCACCTGGCCATAGATATTGGGCGCCATTGAGCTGTACATCTGTGTGGCGCCTGATGTAAGAGCTGCCTGGCTTGCCATAGTCCCATAGAGTTGACTGGCAACATTAGCACCATATACCTGGCTGGCAAGGGCGCCATAGACAGCTGGATTCACTGGGTTTCCATCAGTACGTGTGCCAGTGGTGATTCCTGTGAGAGCTGCATACGTGGGATCGAAGGTCGAGGTGTTGTACACTGAATTGTGCACGCTCTGTTGGACTTGTAGAGGCAGGCCGGCAGCTGCAGCAGCAGCAGCAGCTAAGACTGCTGCCTGACTCTGGTACTGCTCTAAAGACGGCTTCCCCACAGGACATTCTCCAGCATAGTGGCCCTGCTTCCCACAGTTAACACATGGGATTTTCCCAGTGGGTGTCTGCTTGCTGGGCTGGACCTTTGATAGCTCTACAGACAGGGGCCGGCCCTTAAACGAAGTGCCATGCAAAGCCTCGATGGCCTGAAGAGCATCTTCCTTATTTTCCATGTGAACGAAGGCGTAGCCTGCAGAAACAACTAGAATTAGGCACAGCAATGATGTTTGAGATTATATTAAAATGGCAAAAAGAATGTTGTCTCTTCAAAAAAAATTATTAATAGGGCTGAAAAAACATCTGGTCTTCAAAACAAGAATACTGTTGACACATCCAATAATTCAGCATCTACAAAAAACATTAGAATACTGAAATCTCTCCAAAACCTTAGGTAATTACTAACTAGTTTAAAGAAAATGTAATATTAAAAAAAAATCTAGTATGCTTATATGCCTTAATGTTCAAAAGAGGAATTCACTTCCAAAAACTGTTAATAGCCCTTAAAATAAAAATAATAGAATACCAACTCTAATTATCTGTTGATGCTAAACTACCAAGACTTCTTAGAAATTCTTGGGGACTTCAAAGATTGAACAACAAATACGGTATTCTCCCATAAAACGGTAGATTGGCTTGTTTAGTTGCTAGAAGGTTTATCTCCTCGGTACAGCAAGCAACCACATACTAAGGACTAAATATAGCATTCCCTTCTAAGTCTCTCAAGGTGTTTTAATGGTATGTTGCTTCAAAATGACACGTTAGAAGCTCCAGGGTGTGGTACTATGGCGATCACCTCAACAAACCCTCTTGAGCAGGGTGGCCAACTCCAGTTTTCAGGGTCCAACCTGATTTAGATGTCCCCCTGGTTGAACACACTTCAATCAAATAGTTTATTACCAGGTCTCTGCAGAACTTGATGACATACTGAGGATGTCATTCAGCCAATAATGTACTTATGCTGCAGCAGAGACACATCTAAAACATGACCAATCCTGCTCTAGTGTGTACTGCTTGTAACCATTACTTCCTAAGTAATGAAATGGAGAAACACATTAAACAGCTCAGGTCCATTGTCCAGTGTTAGGAAGACTAGACCGTTCACATTCATAAACTACTAATCTAACAACATTGAGGAAAAATGGGAAAAGATACTTTAAAAGGAATCTTCTTAAAGAAATCAAAATCTCAATCCAAAGTACAACCAAACGAGGTAAATCAGCACACAACAAATTAATGGTAAAAAACAAATCTGAAGATCTATAAGGTATTTTGCTCACCTTTGACTTTGTCACACTCAAGAACTTTCCCAAATGTCTGGAACAATTGCTTGAGGTCCTCAGTGGTACACATCCCACTCAGGTTACCAACAAACACCTTCGTGGAGTGCAACGGCCTCCCCCTCGACTCCTCCACCACCAGATTCCGTCCCCGAAACTCTCTCCCATTGAGCTCCCGAATGGCTCGATCGGCAGCCCCCTCGCCCTGCAGATGAACAAAGGCGAACTGTCGCAGCACGCTGCAGCTGACAACCTGGCCGTAAGGTTCAAAAATGGCTGACAGCTCTTCCTGGGTGGTGTCCAGAGCCAGGTTTCCTACAAAGAGCTTCACTGTGTGGCTCTTGTCCATGGCGCTGCAGAGAAACAGAGGGATGATGTGCCCAACTGATGTAAGAAATAAAAAACTGGAACAAACTGCATGGTAACAGCTAGGTCCAACAAATGTAGCAGCTACTAAAACAAGCAACACTTTTGCCCCCATGCACATGAATATATTTATTTGTGTACATTTTCTGCAGCATTAGCACCTTCTGCACAAGCACTGTTTGCATGTGAAGACAGTGCTTTTGGAGACAAAATCTGAGATTTTTAGGAAAGCCTTTGAAAGTTAGGATTTGTACAATCTCAGTTTCTGGTGTATAAAACTGGACTGGAAATCTGGAGATTATTAGAAACCAGGTTGGTTGTTTCGTACCAGGCTTTTTCAGGGACCAAACAGATATTGTACCAACAGTGCATCATTTTCTATAACCTACTAATAGTCTATTGTAAGGAAATGGGTCTATAATAATAATAATAACAATAAAAATAAAGCCTACCAGCAGGATGTTGCTAAGAGTTATGTTTTGATCAGAGTTTATACTGACTTAATTCAAAAGAGTAGACTGGACCAAAAGTGTAATCTATAATCTCTACAATTAAATGAAATAATAGGCAAGATTTGAACATTTTATGATTATTTTTCTCTGTGATTCAACACAAATATCTAACAACCAAGTGAAATAAACCGATACACAGTGGTTTAGGGAAATGGGTATGAAATGGTTAGTTTACAGGAACAATGGAAGCAGGTGAGGACCAAAACACAATTACGAAATAAGGGTAAGAATTTTTTCAAGGGGCGAATTTACCCAGAGCACTTCTTTGTTAGAAACCCCAACAGGTGAGCAGTTTTTATGAGGTTTTCCTAAATCTGTTTTGTTTTGTCTTCACTCTGTTTCCGTTAAACTTTAAAAGGTAAAGAATATTGGAAAACAAACAAAAAAAGGCTTTTAATTTGAAGAAGACTACAGTCTCATTTATGTGACAATATTGCAGAGTACTTTTGTGGTTGTTACATCTGACTGTCTTGAATGCACCCTTTGCATAACAATAAGATATTCAGTCTATTTAGAATCTCACTGCGGTAAATGTTGTCACCTGACACCAATGATAGTGTCTAAGATACTGAAATCACAGAGATGGTTGGGAAATCTTTATACTTTATATTCTTTATTCTCTTGTATTCATTTTCTGAAATCAAAGGTACAGTTACTCTGTTTGTGGATTCCAGCTGCCATTAACATACAACAACATGACATGGACATGACTACTTATTGCAAAGACTCCCGTTACCAGCAGCCTGTTAAAATTATATTCAAAATATCTCTTAATGGCAATTTAGTTCGGTCAATGACCCAGCCTTTCAAAATTAGTTGCCCACTCCAGGGAGAGAGGAAAAATATTGAAAGTAGAGCACCTGGACTCTAAGTCTAGCTAGGAGAAGGAAATGCTGCAATGCATTTAACTGAACTAAAGGATCTGAATAAAACTCTTGTTTTATTGGCATAATAAGAAACAATTAAAACTTTGCAAATCCTAACTGTTTAACTTCACTTCAAAAAAAAAAAACTAGCAACGTAGTATAAATCAGAGTATAACAAACAGTCTACCTTTTAGGAAAACCAAATGAGAGCCAGATTAATATGCAAATTTTTAAAAAGAGCACATAAGCCACATATTTGCCTTTGAAAAGTCCCACAGATAAAGATTACATACGACAACTCAGGGGAGATTTAGCAGAGATCAGACCCTCCAGATTTAATATAAAAGGGCCTCCTCACCATGATCACCCCCACAGCTATGAGTCACACTCATCTACTGACAGACGGTCAAAGAAGCAGCAGGAGTTCAGGAGGGACAGTGTTTATTAGTCTGGTTGGATCCACTGTAATAACCACATTTATTACACCAAGCTGTGATTATGCTTAAAGTGTTGCATTTAATGTACAAATCCCAAATGTCTACCAAAAACAGACTCTTTACATGTTTAAGAGGCACATTTTCTTCTCTCTCCAAACGACTTTTATGGTTGGCTATAAACCAAAGGGCAAATGAAACCAGAGAAGCACATTTTGTAAGCCGTTACCGACAAAGAAATACTCCTCCTCCTCCAAATAAAAGAGCATTTTCCCTCTCTGAGCGTGTCTGTATATATACTGTATGGCTGCTGCAATAACACTGGCTTTCATTGTGGAATAACTGAGGAAACCTGGTTACTGATGACGCAGCACGACGCCGAGTAAACACATTTTCACTGCTGCCGTCATTATTCAGCGCAAAAAAACCAACAAATGACCCGAAAAAGACGCATGTTGAGTGTGTTGGCTGGACGCCTCAAACGCCTCGTCCAGGTCTGCTGTGAATGGAGAGCAGCAGGGATGCTGCTTGTCTAAAGCTAAACCAGCGTTAAAAAAAAAACTCTACGCAAACAACACGTTTTCCGCACATTTAGCTCGCCTCAGACAACACGGGAGCCTAAATAAATGTCTAATATTTGACAGGGTGAAACGTCTGTCTAGGAGATCAACGCAGTGGACAACAATCGCATTTTTCCGCACAGGAGCGCATGCAGTGCAGCACGGAGAGCTTCCTGAGCGACAACAGGCCGGAACAAGTCTGTACCTAAACCGCCATTTCAGATAAAAACACTTCTTCTTTAACCCGAACCGGGTGTGGTTGCCTCTTGTGGGGTTTGGGTGGAAATAATACACCAGAAAAGGCTATTTAGCTGAAGCTACCATCTTACCTTAGCGGTGCTGTGTTTCAAAATGGTAGCGCCTGCTTCCGTTTGGAAGTCGGGCATACTGCTGGAGAGGCTGCAGAGGGGGGAGGGCTGCTGCACCCGGAGGATGCTGAATCCTCATGAAATAACCCAAGAACACACACACAGAGCTCCTGGAAGCATGCTTAGTTAATTACAGCTACTGCAGTGGGAGAGGGAGGCTCCCAGCCGCTAATCTGGGCTCACAAGAGAGCTACAAGTGGGAAAAGACCATGAGACTGAGACTTTTATCTAATAATCAAGTGTTAGGATGAGATACAAGATCATTTGTGTACACGTTTCTTTTTAAAATGTGTTTCGTAAAAGGTGTAAGTAAAACCACACTGCAATAAAAACATGTTTTTATTAAAACAAGACCAAATTTACCAGAGGGGCCATTGTTTTTTCATGGGGGGGACAACACCAGGACCAGTTCTACAGGGACACTGCTCCTGTTTGCCCCAGTCTAGAACTGCCCATGGTTGTTTGTATTCCCTCCTCTACTCCAGCACGTCTAAATAAAATCCAGTGGAACCAATACCTTCCAGAAATCACCTAATTGTTAAATAAAGCCCATCGATGAGTAATTTAATCTCATTATAAAGATGGCCTCAAAGAACATTAGTGAACAAACAATCCTAAGAAGACCAAGGCAAACAGCCGACAGGTCAAAGTTGAGCTGTTGTCCCCCAACACCTACTACGATTTGAACATCCCACAGAGCACTGTTGGTAGTTTATGGTAACTCTGGGGGAGCTGCAGTGATCCGCAGCTCAGGTAGGATACTGTGTTGAGAGAACACATTCATTATGCAGTCCACAAAGATATGGAAGATCAGCATTAAGAAAGCCACAGGAAGTCCAGTTTGCAACAGGCTAAATAGAAGATACAGTAAACATGTGGAAGAAGATGCATGAGATTAAAATGTAACATATTTGCCTACATGCAAAAGGCTCTGTGTGATGGGAAACACGTCACCTAGGACCCACCATCCCCACATGGCGAAGGCAGCATTATGCTGTGGGGATGTGTTTTTGGGGAGATGCATGGAGCCAAATATAGGATAACCCTGAAAGAAAACCTAAAAGTACAGCTCCAATACAATGGTTTAAAATGAAGCATCTGTTAGAATGGCCCAGTCAAAGCCTAAAACTTAATCCTATTCAGAATCTTTGGAAAATGATCACAAACATCAGTCCAATTTGACTGAACTTGAACTATTTTTGCAAAGGAGGATGGACATTGTGCAAGGCTGGTAGAGGCAAACCTTAAAGACTTGAGTAAAAGGTGGCTTTACAAACTACTGATTTAGAGGGCCTTAATTAAAACACACCTTACACTTTTCAGATTCTTATTTGCAGAACATTTTGAAAATCATGGATCCTTTTTCACTTCGCAATAATGCACTAAATCCCATAAAGATACATTAAAGTTGTTACAAGAAAAGCATGGAAAGGTTACGAGGTATGAATACTTCTGCATGGCCCTCTAGCTCAGACACAAATAGAAAAAGACAACGATTTAACATTTTGGAGGGCATTCAATAAGCCCATTTAGGCATCAGCAGAACAAGACAAATGCTTAATTTGGAAAAATCAATGTCGGATTTGCTACACCACACGTAGCCAACACATCACACAGACCATCATGTCCTGATATTGATCTTTTAATCAAGAAGAAATATACACGGACAGTAAGCAGGTTGTAGTTTGGTTATCATAATACATTCATTTATCAAAGAGAATTGCACGAGACAAGGGAAACGAGAATGTGTAAAGAACTCAGTTCACCTCAGTTATCTGGGTCTAAGGTTGGCAGTGTAGCAATGAAGAAACTTCATTCTGAACGCTGAAGAAAAACAGCTGAGAACACAATCCCATAAGGCCTCCCTCTCTCAATTAGCCCCTTTTGCCCTTTCACTCTGGCTGGAATTAGAGTCTTCCTCCTGCCGCCTTTTTAATCTCTTACTGCAGCCACCTTTTGGATTTAAACTGAACAGATGTCGACACAAAAGTGGTTCGCTCCAAATGCACTCAATGTTCTCGATTCATCTTTCTTCAACAAAACCCTCCAACAAAGCTTTCCAAATGGACAAAGGACCGACATTTATCTGATGATGGAAATTGGTTAACGTACCCAAGCTCCAGGATGTCTGCAGTAAAGTGTTTTCTGATTTAGTTTAGGTTTTTCTAATCCAACTTTTACAAACATCTCAAATTGAAGTTCCTAAGTGATAACGTTAACCACACACTTGCATTGGTGCATTTGAAACATTCAAGAACAGCACAGTTATTGCAAAATGTGTCAATTTCATCACAAAAATTTCAAGACCTTTATAAAGTCATCTCTCCAGCTGTGCGGAGACCTAAGTGCCTTGTCTTCTTTCAGCAAAATGTCCACTCTGTATCTTCACACGGCGATCTCCACATCCAAACACCAATCGGGGTGTTTTTTGGAGAGATTCAGAGGTGTGCTGCCGGTGTCTCTGGGTTTATCTTGCTTCGGCGTTTCCCAGCAATCGGCCGGTCTCTCTCCTCCCACAGTGTGACTCCGTCGCAAGCACAAATCCTTTTAGGATTCTGGAAAAGGCCCGCTGATCTGGCAATGACCCCACAGGCCAGCCTGCAAACAAACAGAAATCACTGAGACTGTGTATCATTTAAAAGGGAGAAAGAAAAGATTAAAGACCAGATTAATATATGAAAAAGTGTTGCTAATGGCTTTAAGAAAAAGCCTTAAAGCTTCCTAAATCGAGTAAAAAAAAAGCGTCTTCAAGGTCAGTCTGTTCCTTGGCGAGTTTTGGACGGTTGATTGAACACTTTATAAGATTATAGCAACGCGTGAGCTGTGATTTTCATGTAGTTTACACAAAACAGGATAGGTTCTTTCTGCTATACTGGTCCACCTCTTTAAACATTTGAATTAATCCATTCTTAAGATGACTTTGCATATTTCTGTCGTCCAGTCTGATCTTCTAAGTACGAACCTATCACCAGAGTTTCCAGTCAGCTTGGAGAGAGGTTGACCGCCTCGACCCAGGTCGTCTTCCCCCGAGTCCACTACCAGAGATCGGCCAATCACGTCCCATACCTCTAGGACAAAGGTAGGTTGATGAGCTCCATGTGCAGCCACTGCAGAATATGTCGGTGTTTGTTCCTGTGTTACCTTAAGCTGACTGTCCTCTAATCTAAACGAAGCGCGGCCATCTGGTCCAGCCACTATATTCCCCAAATCCCCAACATGCTGTAAAAACACACTATATGTGAAATAAGCATTTAATGCATGACACCATGGAAATGATCTATAGAAATATGATGCAGGGCTGAGAAAAAGTATTTGCACCCTTACATATTGCTTTTGTAGCACACAAATCTTAATGCATGCTTAGACCCTCAGAACCACTTGAATAGAACATGTCTGACTACATGAAGTACGTTAACAGAACACATCATGCTACGATCTAAAGAAATACAAGAATCTGTCAGTCTGGAAAGGGTTACAAAGCCATGTCTAAAGGGTGTATTCACACCTGCCATGTTTGGTCCGCTTTAAACGGACCAGAGTTCGTTTCCCCCCTTGGTCCAGACTTTTGTGCTGGCCTGAATACACTCAGGCGAACCCTGGTTTGAATCAAACAACCGGACAGAGACCCACTTTTTGGAGTGGTCTCAGTCCGCTTCCAAACGGACTCTGGTGCGGTTTGCGCCTGGTGTGAATACGAACCGGAATAGTGAATGCACTGTAGTCAACACACACGTGGAGGTCACAAATAAACATCTAAAGTACTGCCTAACTGGCCTCCATTAAGGTCAGAGGTCACGATTAAACAATAAGAAAATAGGCAATCTACAAGAGAGTTCAAAGTTGAAAATCGCTGCTGACCAAAAACACCATAAAGTTCCATCTTTCTTGTGCCAAAAAAATTTTATGCAACCTCATCGCAAGTTATCACAAATGCTTGAAACCTTGTTTAGGTTTAGCTAGTGATTAATTTTCACGTAGGTCAAGCTTTAACGTATCAATCACAGTTAATTCATGATTTCACAAGGGAGGACAGTTACTTTTTACATAGGGCCAGGTTGTTTTAGATGGTTTTTTCCCTTAATTAATAAAACCATCATTAAAAAAGTGCCTCTTCAATTTCCTCAGGTTATCTTTGATATCGGAAACATTTACTTTATGTGCGCCAAATGCCAAAAACAGACGAAATCTGTAAGGAGGCAAACACTTTTTCACAGTCCTATACAGTCATATTCAGTAAATTTGAATATTTATTTCAACGAGGATTATTTGTCAGATTAAAAGTATTTTTTGAAAATAATCTTTAAGCAGGTATAAAACATACCTTCCAAAAAGCCCACATTTCTGTAATAAAAACATTTTGTTGTATTGGTGTGATGTAATATTCTAATTTTAAATGTCATGTTTTTATTAGCTGTAAGAAATAAAGGCTTGAAAACATCAGTTTGTGTGAATCTATATAATGTGTTTCACTTAATGAGCTACTTAATGAAATAAATGGACTTTTCAACAATTTTCAAATTTATTGAACATGTCTGTATAATAAAGATATTAATTTAAAGCCAGAATACTCCTCACTTTGCTGAATTTATCATTTCAAACTGAAAACCAGTTGCAGACGACCGTGCTGCATGTTGTCCGTGCCAACTTTTTTTGTACTGCATTCCAGAAGGGATCCAGTCATAATTTGGGAACCTTTTCCTATTAATGTTCTAAAACTTCTTTTCAAACTGCTCTGCTCCAGGTGGACACAAAGCACATCACTGAATCCACTTAGAAAATGGAACAATTACACAATGATTCAGTTTAGAAAGCCTGGAAAAGTAGAAAAATGACTGTACCCTTTCAGAGTCCCCTGGACCTCCGTGTTGTGTCCCAAATGGGTTGTAGTGCTCTCCGCAGCTGCAGAGGAAGAACAAATTCAATTTAATCGGATGAGAAAAATGAAATGGTTTATATGCATAAAAAGCCCTTGTGGAGGCTTAAGGCCTTTTGTTTAAACAAAAATCGGATATGTCACAAATTTTTTTATTCATTTCCCAGTATTCAACATCTGCCAATAAATAGCCCAGATTTATGAGCCCTTTGTTAGCAAATGACCTGAGATGAACTGAAACGAGCCGCTCTGCAGGAAAAAGAGATTAACTTGGTATCAGACCTCACTGCATGGACTCCAGAGCCGCTCGGAGAAACAGTTCCCAGTATCAAGATTGTCACGGTAGACCAAAGCTCATTTGAAGCACCGTGGGACGTTGATTTATAATTTCTCCTTTGTTCACTTTAGCATTTAACAGGCAGATTTATTTGGCATTAAGTATAAATCCCTTTCGTTCCATGAGGTTTGTGCTGGTCCCACAGGTACCCGTTCCTTCAGGCCTCTACCTGCCACATGCTGGAATGTTTAGTGCATTATGTCACAAATCTCAAACGATGTGCAACTTATATCTTAACTTAAGGAAGAGCCGTAAAATACTCCCTTTAGGCTCAGTGTTCAATTTTATTGATGCAGTTAAAAGACAAAGCTGGAAAATGCGGTCATAATCGTGCCACAATCCAAACTTTATCAAATCTCTCAAAAAAAAAAGTCACATCAGCCATCTGTAGAAACTGCTCCTGTCAAGCCACCAATCAGAAGAGGGCTCTTGCTTGTTGGAACATTAATGAAGCACCTGAAGCAGTCCTGTGTGAGGTCTCCCAGGGTGTGGACATGCAGACCGTGGGGTCCAGGCTCCAACCCATCAATGGTCCCGTCAATCAGGCAGCGTTCCTCAGACAGCTGCAGGAAACGCACCACGCCCTGAATCGATCCAGCTCCAGACACCATGGCCACAGCTGCACCCAGATCTGTTAAACACACACACACACACACCCTCAGAGGTGTCAGAACCGATGTGTTGACATCACACAAACACCGATTAAAGATTCATGCTTTTTAGGAGGGCCACCTGGTTTTAAAAATCTCACATTTTCATGTCCATTCAAAGTTGCAACGCAAAAATAATGTAATATATTTTGGAGGCAGCAGGACCAAAACTTTTTCCTAACGTTTCTCACTTTGCCATCGTCTGTGAAGTACTGAACCTCAACAGGTATGTAAAATCAGATTCAGGTCTATTCTTACTTAAGCGCACCATTGATAGAAGCCAAAGAAACTAAAATAAACTTACCGCATTAAAATCAACAACAGATATGCATAAATCACAGCTGAAGAGTGACCGGATGATTCATCACCTACATAATTATGTCATTATGGAGCGTTTCTGTCAGCAAGTTGAAAACAGCTAAATTCATCCAAGAAGAATGTGCCTAAAGATGGATCTTTACAAACGTCCTGCTGGTCAGAGGAGGGAAATGCAATTTGCTCTTGTCTGACATCATTTTATTTGAAAAAACTAATGTTACAAAGAAACTTCCAGTGGAAGATAAACAGATTAAAATACAGGCTACATTCATTTGAAGCAAGGCTTGCCACAGAACTTCCACTGAGACCTGAGACCTGTAGGGGTTCAGCATTCAGATTTCTTATAGTGAGAATGATATCTAGTAAAATGGTGTGTTGTTAAACTATGTGAAAACTATGTAAATGAAATGCAGATGTGTCATGCATCACTAGCTTGGACAATAATATTATTTTTCCATGTTCTTTGCAAACTCTGGCATGCAGAAATACACATATGGTGACCAAACAGTAGACACTGTTTGTGTCACCATATGTTTGAAAAACACACAGTTGTTAATGACTGTTAGGTAAAGACTGACATACAGGTGATTGAGTGTAATGAATTATATGGAGTGGAAGTTGTTTTTTTGAGGTAACTGAGATTTTTCTTCGTCTGTGTTGTCCACACCTCGCTCTGATCCCCCAATACCCTTCAGCACGGCCCTGCGTCCTGTACTCTCAATGAGAGACTGCACTTCTGCACTGGTGAGAGCAGCCTCCACCAGGACCTCCTCTTTACCAACATCAATGCTGATTGAACTTACTCCTGCAAACACAAAAAAAAAAACACAGAGAAATTACAATTATTTAAACATAAAGTTATAAGAACTGCTATATTTCAACCCAGGATATTTCTCGATTAATGGCATATTCAATACTGCTCATATACGTTGTTTTATAGCTGCTACGTGAGAATGAGGGCACACCACGTCTCTTCCCATTGAGCCACAGCCACTAGTAGGGTAATATTGTGAATGGCTGTGCAGCTCTTCTAAAAAAAATCTGGTTTTATTTGCTATTTAGGGTTGTAGTTTCAAGAATTTCTTAACGTAATGATAGCATGAAAAAACCCAAATCATATTTGATCTATTTTCTCGCCCATTAATGTTAATGGAAGTGATGCTTAGTGCTAAATCTTTGGTCTAACAAAACGTTGTATTATTTACTTGAAAATGAGTAGAGTTTCTAAAATGATCCAAATAGTCCATTAGGTAACGTCTTCAAGTAAAATAAAGATAAATAAAACCAATTCTCTTCAAGCAGCACTTTGACACAGTAATCCATGCCTTTGTTGCCACTCGGCTGGATGCGCTTTATGTAGGGGTCATTGCTCCATCCATCACTTTTCTCCATAGGAAGCAAAATGCATCAGCGTGTCTTTTAACATGCACTCCGAAGTCCAGAGTCATACTATGACTCTGGCAATTATGCTATGAGGTTAACGACATAGGACTATTTACTTGTGTTTTTAACTCATTTAACTACAGCATTTTGGTTCTGCGCTGGCTGTTTAAAGTTCTTTATAAATAAATTTGGATTGGATACCAAATATAGTCCAAAAAAATCATGATCTGATTAGTTTTCAATCAAAAATCAGAAATAAATTCTAAAATTGAGACATAAATTAACTATAAAGCTTAATTTGACAAAACAAAAAGCAATATAAAGCAAAAATCTTTTTTGCCAATTGTTAAACAACTCTGCGCAAGATATAAAAATGGTTCAAATTAACCACAGTGTAATTGAGGGACATAAATTACCTCAGAATTTCAGCTTTAAAATGCTGTAGTCTTGTTTTCAACCTACATACGCGATCTTGGCAACAGTTGAATTTTTTTCGATTTTTTTTGTCAAAAATTGCTGTGTCACAGGGAACCTAAAAATCAAGTGCGCCTGTCTTTTGCTCATTCTTTAAAGGCTAATATAAAATAGGCAAACATAAAATACAGTGAGCTGATTTCCTTCCCTCCGGTGAGCAATTGCTGATCACCGGTAGGCAGCATGGGGTTACATGAAAAGCTGACAGACATAAACACAACACTGGAGGCGATTGAAATCATAAAATCCGTCACAAACAGCAAAGGATAAACCCAAATAACCCCCCCCAGCATTTTACATTTTGAGCTTCCTCACCTGGTTTACCCTCCAAAGCAGCTCTAACTTTCTCTGCACAGCTTTCACATGTCATCTGAACGGCAAACTCCAGCTGTTTAAGAGAAATGCAACAATAAACACCCACTAGAAGACAGGAAGCTGGATCTGCAGCTACACATGGTTGAACTTGGCTTTATAACTGCGCAACACGGTAACAGCGAAGTGTAACAGTTTCATCTCAACATGTAGTAAATGTTACGAAACAGCAGAACACGAAATTAAAGCGTGATTAACATTGCTACCAAACCTTGGTTGGTCTTCCCGAGTCCATGTTGTGGACCACTGTCGCCGCCTGAGCGATAAACACTGAATTAAACAGAAAAGTTCCGAGTTTTCTGGAAACGGAAATGAACCTACTAATGGGCGCCGCCATGTTTGTGGTGTTAGAGGGAGGTCAGGGCACGCTGCTGCCACCAGGCGTCGATTCGATGGTACTGCAAAGATCCATTTTCTGCAGTTTAAACTAGATGTTCACAGTTGCGGTCAAAACAAGTCCAGCCAGACTAACCGGATCAATAACAGTTTCTTGTGGAAATCATATTACCACAAATAATTTACTAGTAGGTGAAGTAGAATCATAGAAAACCAACAGAACCAACAGTCATTATATACATGCTCCTGAGTTTGAAATTGAATTACTGATTGAAATAGGCGTGTTCAAAATAACAGCAGTGTGGAGTTGAATTATTGAGGTCATTCATTCTGTGAAGAAATAGGTGCCAATCAGGTGGCCCTTATTTAAGGATGATGTCAGCACATGTTGCACATGCATGTCTCTCTGAAAACCTGAAAAGAATGGGTTGTTCCAGGCATTGTTCAGAAAAACGGCGTACTTTGATTGAGACGTTGATTGAAGGAGGGGAAACAGAAAGAAGGGCAGAAAATGAGAGGCAGCTCAGATTATCTACAATGCTTTAAAATGGAAAGCAAAGCAGACGTGGAAGTAAATGAAAGACTACCATTTGAATGGTTTGAGGAATAGACAGAATGGCAAAGGCTCAGCCAATGATCAGCTCCAGGGTGATCATAGAAGGTCTGAAGTTGACGGTGAGTAGTGACAGTTAGAAGATGTATGTGTAAAGCTAATCTATCGGCAAGAAGTCCACTCAAAGACATGCTGAAGAGGATACAGCTTGACAAAAAACACATCAACTGGTCTAAAGAAGCATGGAGAAACATTTTGTGGAGTTATGAAAGTAAGATCGTTTTTTTTGGGGTCCAAGGGCTCCAGACAGTTTGTCAGACAACCTCTAAACACTGAATTAAGCCATGGTACACTCTGAAGACAATGAAGCATGGTGGTTCAAGCATCGTGATATGGGGACAGGGATATGGTGAAATGGTGTCAGGCTTCTTTATGGTACACAAAGGATCATGGATCAATTTGCATATATCAATATTCTTAAAGAGGGCATGTTGCCTTATGCTGATGAGGAAATGCCCCTGAAATGGGTGTTTGAACAACAGCAGAGAGCGAGCAGCATCTCAAGCTCATGTACGCTGCCCTGCTCCAGCTCAAAATGCTGTAAAGGAAGTTTAACCTGATGTTAACTTGGTAAATCTGTGTTTGATTATTCTGTGGCTTTCCTCAAGGACCCGGATGTGTGACACATTAAAATAAAAAAAAGAATTTTGGAACTGAAATTGAAAGTAGTCAAGCTAATTTTAAATACTACAAAATACATTTTCAAAGCAAATGCATTCAGTTTCAACTTAGTGAAACTCATTTTCAAGTCAATGCATTACATTTAAAATAACACAAATACAGATTCAGTCTGAGCAATTCAAATTCAGTTATTGTTGGCACAAGTTTCTGTCTATTGATTAATTATAAAGCAGCCAAACTCATTGACACAGCTCTTATGTCCATAGATCAGACAGACCAACATGCTCCATGCCACATGTCCTTGTCAAAACATGTCACTGTAAAATACAGGCCACCCTGTCTATTATGGTAGAACTGTACTAGAGAGCTATACTGATTGATTCCTTAAGCTAGTTATGTTTGACAAACAAGATATATTTTATGTATCGATTTGTTCATCTCATACCTGTTATAGTGCAGACTTGAGAAAGAGCTGTGCTGCTGAAGATGACAATTAAAGGTTTTCTTTAATGATTCAAAGGAATATTATACTATAATAATATATATACCAAAACCAGCTTAGCTACTGTTAATATGATACAGGTTTGTTTCTTTGCAAGTAATTTAACTTAAAAACCCCTTCAAACATTTAATTACTATCTAAAGCCCTTTAGCTTGAGTACTGGACACCATTGATTAGTTTTGGTACAGTGGAAGACAGGACAAAAAATAACCCTCGTCATATTTGCTTCATATTGATTAAATAAGAATTAATCAAAAAATCTTGTTTTTATAGAAACTTAAAGCTGTTCTTGTTGAAATTAATGTTGTTATCATCATAGTGTTTAATAGTTCTAGAATAATGACAAAACAGATCAAGCCATCATCTTACCCCAAATTAAAGATACAATAATCATGGGGATGATGTCAGTTATCTTAAACTTGTACCTATAGGAGATTTTTTATCAACAACAGAGGGAAATTACCCAAATTTGAGCTAATGACCTTCTGAAGTTTTTTACTTCCACCTCTTTTTAAAAAAATATATATTTTCAATATATTTTAATATTTCTTGAACAAACAGGTGACCAAATACTTACTTAGTGGTATATGATTCAACTTGTACAAACAGGACCTTTCCTGGTAACTTACTAACAGGCCATACTTGTCTTTTTCTCAGGAAACTCTAACATTTAACATTAACTGCACCTGTTTGAACTCATTATCTGTATAAAAGACACCTGTCCACACAATCAATCAAACAACAACAAGTCTAGGCCTGGACACGGCGGCGGAAGTGTGGTGAATTAAACAACTGAACGTGAATCTGTCAAGTTAAAAGATAAGGACAAATATTAATGGGTAAGAAGCATAAATTGAGAAATGTAAGAGAAGATGTAGATGAAAGAGAAGTAAAGCCACGTCGGTTGTCTGGAAGTTGGCGTCGCGGGATCACACAAGATACCATCGGGAAATCCCTTGGATTAATTAAAGAACTTTTGACGAGAAAAACGGCGGGTAGGCACTGCTGTGTTGTGAATGGGCCAGAGTGGGACATAGTACAGGTAATAAGAGCGACAGGAGTAGTGAAAATTCTAATAGTGAAAGGATGAGTGCAAAAAGAGTAAACTCTTCAGCGGAGGCAGGTACAGGAAAGAAGGGAAGGGGGATAATAAACTGGGCTGAATCTGAAGAAGAAATGGAGGGGGAGATAAAGGAGTTTAAAGTAATTGTTGGATTTAATGATGAAAACGGGCTGCAGTCAATTAATCCAGTTAAACTATCTACTATTCTCAAGAATCAAGTTGGGGAAATTGTGACTGCAAAAGTTCTAAGAGATGGAAATTTGATGATTATTTGTAATACACAAGAACAAAGAGACAGAGCATGTAGGATGAAAGAAATAGGAAGGTGTAAAGTGACAAGTGTGAGTCACATAAAATAAGGAGGAAAATGGCAAAAAGGAGTGATTTGGGGAATACCGGCTGATGTCTCAGTTGAAGAAATAAAATCAAATATCAGAAGAGGGAGACCTAAGGAGGTAAGAAGACTTCAGACTTTTAAAAATGGAGAAAAAAGAAATAGTGAAAGCATTTTGTTGGAAATTGATGAGGAAAAACTTCCAGAAAAGGTATATTTGGGATACATGACCTATAATGTAAGAGAGTATGTCTCAAGACCGTTGAAGTGCATTAACTGCCAAAGATTTGGCCACACAGCTCAGACATGTAAGAGAAAAAGAAGGTGTGCACGATGTGGAGAAAATCATGAGTATGAACAGTGCAATAAAAGTAGCCAACCTAAATGCTGCAGTTGTGGTGGGAACCACAGTGTGTCATATGGGGGCTGTGAGGTAATGAAGAGGGAGTGCAGGTTCAACAGACTAGAGTACGAAACAAAATCTCACACGCAGAGGCAGTCAAAGTGGTAAAACAAAAGAAAGAAATTCAGATGGAAAATAGGATGGAGGTAAAAGTAAACCAAACAAATGAAAATAAACTATATATGGAGTTAAAAAGATTAGTGACATTTATTGCAGGAGTTATAAATGCAACAATGGAAATAAAGTCGAAAACAGAGAGAATTCAAATTGTGAAAGCAGCAGCAAATCATCTTGGTATTCATGGACTAACCTGGGAGGAAGTGAGGGATGATCTCAGTGCTCAGGCTGATCAGGAGGCAGCATGGATAGGATAGCTAAAATATGGTCTTGATTCTACACTGGAATGCAAGAAGTCTAATATCTAATGGTCAGGAATTAAAGCACTTTATTAATAAGTTAGTTGATGCCCCAGATGTGATATGTATACAAGAGACCTGGATAAAACCCCAATTAGATTTTAGAATTGTAAATTATATCATTATAAGATGTGATCGGGAGAAAGGTAATGGAGGTGGCTGTGCCACTTTTATTAAGGAGGACTTGCCCTATAGAGCGATTAAGAGAGGAAAGGAAGATGAGTTTGTTGCAGTGGAGATCTGGATTAATGCAGAACCATTTATAATAATAAATTATTATAACCCATGTGAAAGATTAGATCTAAACAAACTGACGGGAATTCAGGGATTGAAAAGAAATAAAATGATTTGGTGTGGGGACTTTAATGCTCATAGCAATTTATGGAATGGACAAAGAACAGATATTAATGGGGACATAATAGAACAACTTCTGGAAGACAATCACTTGGTGTGTATGAATGACGGGAAAGGGACAAGAATAGATGTTCACACAGGAAACTACTCGGCAATAGATTTAACTGTAGTATCAAGAGATTTAGCTGAAATATGTGAGTGGTAGATAGTGCAGGAAACAACAATTGGTAGTGATCATTTTCCAATTTTGTGTAGGATCCATACTAATAAAGAGATAGAAGTGGAGGAAAGGCAGGGAAGATGGGTATTTGACAAAGCTAAATGGGATATTTTTAAATATTTATGTGAAAGACAAAGTGAGGAGGTTAATTTAAATTTAGATGTAGAGGACGTTGAGGGAAAAGTTAGGGAAATTATACTAAGGGCAGCAAAATTGACAATCCCTATGAGTAAGGGTAAGATAAAAAAAAGAGCGGTACCATGGTGGACACAAGAGTGTGGTGTAGCTGTAAAAGAAAGGAATCGAGCTTTTAGAATATTAAGGAGAACACATAATTTTGAAAATTTAATTAAGTATAAAAGAGCTCAGGCACAAGTTAGAAAAGTTATTAAAAAAGCAAAGAAGGATAAATGGAGGAATTTTTGTGAAACAATAGGAAGAAAAACACTTATAAATAATGTATGGAGAATGATTAAGAAAATGAGAGGTAACAGACAAGAGAGAACATATCGAATTTTAAAATATGAACAAGAGACGGCTTTAACAAATGAGAAGAAAGTAGAGATAATGGCAAATACATTTGCAAAGATTCATAGTTCGGATAATTTAACAGAACAAGGGAAAAATAGGAGGGAACAGACAAGGGAAGAGAACGCTATAATCTTAAATAATCAAACAAACATAGGTAATATTATGGATACTCCATTTACCATACAAGAAATGAAGAGAGCAATATCAAAATCAGGATTAACAGCACCAGGTAAAGATCAGATATGCCATTTTATGTTAAAGCACTTAGGAAACAAAATCAAAGATAAACTTTTAGGCTTGTTTGATAAAATATGGGAAGAAGGAAGGCTACCTAGTAATTGGAAAGAGGCAATTATTATTCCTATTATCAAACTAGGAAAGGACCCAACAAATCCTTCAAGTTATAGGCCCATTGCACTAACATCATGTTTAGGTAAGATTATGGAGAGAATGATAACTGAAAGGATTACATATTATGTAGAAAATAGAGGATTACTGTCAGCATATCAAAGTGGGTTTAGAAAAGGAAGAGGTACAATGGGACCCTATTGTATGCTAGGAATCAGATATTAGAAAAGCCCAAGTTAATAGGGAAGTGGTGGTAGCGGTATTTTTTGATATTGAAAAAGCGTATGACATGATATGGAAGGATGGATTACTCATAAAACTACATAAAATGGGAATAACAGGAAGAGCCTATAATTGGATTAAACATTTTTTATTAGATAGAGTTATTCAGGTACAGATGGGAGCAGCAAGATCAGATAAATGTAGAGTAGAAAATGGAACTCCACAGGGCAGTATTATAAGTCCTTTATTATGTTCGATTATGGTTAATGATATGTTGTCTGGAGTTGATCAGGATATTATGCCATCATTTTTCGCTGATGATGGGGCTTTATGGAGAAGGGAAAAAAAATTAACATTAGTGTATGAAAAAATACAAAATGATATTAAATCTGTTGAGAATTGGGCTTATACTTGGGGGGTAAAATTCTCAGTAGATAAAACTAAAACAGTTGTATTTAGTAGAAAGAAGGTTGAACAAATTGATTTAAAAATGTATGGAGAAAAAATAGAAAAAGTAAGTAACTTTAGATTTCTTGGAATATTATTTGACTCAAAACTTCTATGGGGTGATCATATAAGATATATTGAGGGAAAATGTAAGAAAATTGTGAATATAATGAGGTGCTTAACAGGATCAGATTGGGGGGCAGATAAAACTGTTCTAAAAACGATGTATATCGTTCTGATAAGATCAATATTAGATTATGGATCTGTAGCATATAAACAGGCTGCAAAAACAATGATTCATAAATTAGAGATAATTCATAATCAGGCGCTGAGATTATGCTGTGGGGCTATGAGAACTTCTCCAAATTTGGCTGTACAGGTGGAAATGGGAGAGCTCCCTTTGCATCTAAGATATGAACAAGTCATGATGAATTATTGGGCAAATTTGCAAGGACATAAGGCAAAAAGACATCCAACAGTTAAAACTTTACAGCCGTGCTGGGAAAGTGGAAAGGCAAAAGTAGACTGTTTTGCTTGGGCAGCAAACAAATGTGGTAAGGAAATGGGATTACAATGGAAGAGATATAGCACAGCTGTGCCCTATTCAGTTACACCTTATTGGTTATTTTCTAGCATTAAAGTTGATCTAGATATCCATAAAGAAATGCAGATTTATAAGGATAAGAGGAATTGGATAGAACACATACAGATCATTTCTGGTAATATATACAGATGGTTCTAAGGATTCAGATTCAGGTAAAACAGGATTTGCATATTTTATTCCTGAGTTAAACATATCATTGAAACAAAGAATATCAGGTCATTTAGCTGTCTTTACAGTTGAAATGATTGCAATTCTGATGGCGTAACAATGGGTAGAACAAAACAGAATAGAAAGAGTTCTTATCTGCTCAGATTTACTGTCCTCCTTGATGTCGATTATGGGTTTCTCATCCAAAAGCTGGTTAGATTTAGTATATGAAATTTATGAAATTTTATTTAGACTTACACAATTTCATTTAATAGTTAAGTTCATGTGGATTCCTGCTCATAAAGAAGTAGAAGGTAATGAAGTTGCAGATCGTTTAGCCAAACAGTCTTTAAGTCAAAATAGAGTTATGGAAATTGCATATAGTAAATCTGAAATAAAATCTGTTATTAAGAACAAAGTAAAATCAGAATGGCAGCGGCTTTGGGAAGAGGGAACCAAAGGGCAACATCTATTTCAAATACAAAAATCTGTAGGTAAAATGGAAGTAATTGGAGAATATCGGAAAGAACCGGCAGTCATAACAAGATTACGATTAGGATATACACGACTAAATAAAACATTACATATGTTGGGTAAACATCCAACAGGCAGATGTGATTGTGGAATGGATTTGGAAACAGTAGAACATGTTGTAATTCAGTGTGAAAAATATAGGGTGAGTAGAGAAAAATTAAAGCAAGAATTAAGGAAGTGTGGTATGGAAGCATTAAATAGGGAAAACAGTACTAGCTAAACATGAAATGATAAATAGAGTATTTATAAGATTTTTAAGACAAACAAGATTATTTGCAAGAATATAAAATAGCTCAGTTAGATGCTCTGGCCCACACTCCAGCACAGTAGATGGCGATAATGAATCTAAACGTTTGATGCCACCCGCCAAAAAATCTCAAAAAGAAGAAGAAGAATCAGTCAAACAAACTCCAACCTCTCCAAAATGGCCAAGACCAGAGAGCTGTGGAAGGACATCAGGGATAAAATAGTAGACCTGCACAAGGCTGGGATGGACTACAGGAAAATAGCCAATCAGCTTGGTGAGAAGGCAACAACGGTTGGAGCAGTTATAAGTAAATGGAAGAAGTTCAAGATGATGGTCAATCTCCCTCGGTCTGGGGCTCCATGCATCTCACCTCGTGGGGCATCACTGATCATGAGGAAGGTGAGGGATCAGCCCAGAACTACACGGCAGGACCTAGTCAATGACTGGAAGAGAGCTGGGACCACAGTCTCGAAGTCTATTAGTAACACACTACTCTGCCATGGATTAAAATCCTGCAGCACATCAAGGTCCCCCTGGTCAAGCCAGAGCATGTCCAGGCCCATCTGAAGTTTACCAATGACCATCTGGATGATCCAGTGGAGGAATGGGAGAAAGTCATGTGGTCTGATGAGGAAAAATTAGAGCTTTTTGGACTAAACTCCAATCGCTGTGTTTGGAGGAAGAAGGATGAGTACAACCTCAAGAACACCATCCCTACCATGAAGCATGGAGGTGGAAACATCATTCTTTGAGGATGCTTTTCTTCATATTTATTCCCTTTTTGCTGCTGATGTCATTTAGTGCAAAGCTGCTTCTGTTGCGCTCTACATGCCTGAAAACAGTTACTTCTTTAAGGTAAATGCAGGCTGCATTTCATCTTTCCATTATGCTAACACACACTTGATTATAAATATTTATCAAGAATTATAATTAAATGTCATAATTCATAAAACATTAAGTCAAACCAAAAATCTTTTCTTATGAATAGAGATCAGAGATATACTCTGGCGGTGTGATTATTGGGATCACAGCACTTAATAATTACAATTAGTTAATGGTCTTTAATAATGATAATTATTAACCAAAACCACACTAAATGTCACTGTGTTATCAACCGTACGGAATGGCGGGAACATTAACCGTATTTTGTCAGATAAACACTCTTACACAATATAAACACAAACACTGTATCTATCTATGTGAAAATTTATTTAAACCTGGAAAGACTCACAAATGAGAGAGACACAGAGATGGCAATTAGAGGAGTTTATAAGCTGATGTTTGATTTCTTTTGGCGCTCGGACCCCGGTGGAAGACATGGAATGTGATAATGACATGAGCTTGAATAAACATCTTAGGGTTAGAATTAGAGAAGTCTTCCCCCCCCGGGATCCTGATACTGGTGGTGGAGTGGAGGCCTGAGGAGATAAGGGAGTCTTGAAGCCTGATGGTGGAGATGGGGTGGAGGAGGGTCGAAGCTCAGCTGAAGAACAGGAGATTCTGCATATGAAGGTCTTTTAAAGCAAAGCCTGGAGGGATGATTGGCTGAAGAGGGGTGTGGATCAGTGGCTCACTGGTTGGAGCGGAGAACGTGATGGAGTAATTAGACCGGAGCCAGAAGTGGAGGTGAGTCTTCCAAGTTGAATTTTCGTCAAAACTCCATAACTATTCTTGTCCAACAACTCTCACCCTACTAAGCATGCACTATTCTATGAAAGGGGGTAAATGAATAACCAAAAATAAAACAAGTGTCTATGAAGATCAAACCAGAAGTTTCTGGGAATAAAACAACAATTTGAATTGACTTAGAAAGTAGAACAGAACCAATAAACAGTGAAGCCTTCTTTGGGTTGTTGATGCGTCTCGATAGCGGCGGTCAGCTGGTAGAACAGTAGGAACACCCAAGCTCAGACGCGATAAAGCACCTAGCAGCCGGCCAGTGACCCACCAACAGCTGATGGCCTCTAATATCGAACAGAGAGTAATAAACTCTGGACAGGTGTCGTGCCGAGAAGTGCATGTTTGCCGAGATCTGCATCCCCTGTCGCGTGAACGCGCATCACTCAGTATGTTCACATATAGAGGAAGAAAACAGATTAAAATGTGACATACGGGGCTATTTTTTAAAGTATTCCTAATTTTAACACACTTATCCGTGTATGTGCCTAAAAAGTGTTGTTTGGCAAATTATTTCAAAAAATTGCCGTTTTGACGCCTTTTATCTGTACTTGTTTGATTCGAATGTTTTAAAGTCGCAATGTCTCAAGAATACTCTCCGTGGTTTATAAGCATTATATTTAAGGCACTGTGTCACATAGAAACTTAAATTAGCGATTATACGCAGGTAGCCTATGGGTGACTATAGAACACAACCAAAGTAGATTTACATTCGCTGTTAAAGATTAAAATGCACAATTTGGTGATGTGTATATATTCTCCTGCAGTTTCAAATCATTGCAGTTTCATACTGGCAACTTCAAGTGAGTCCTTGCACCACACAGTTTAACTAAATAGTCAATTATTCTCAAGTTGAATGTTGAAGGAAAGTTATAGAGAATCTTCATGTGTACCTTAACGTGATCAAGCATGTGGATACTGTGTTGCAAACCTTTCTGCAGAAATGAAATTTGTCCTCATTAGGTCTGTGTTGACTAGCAGACAACTTTATATAGAAACAAATAGGTTATACTATTCTTATATTATACATTTTACAAGGACCTTGTTGTTTTAAGCAATCGTCTTGTATAGTCCTAAAACATTCACAGCAAGTTTAAAAGATACATTTAGCAGAAACATGTAATTAAAGAACAGTGTACACAATTTTTCATAAATTTACTATATATATCCAATTTTGCTATTATTTCTTTCAGATTGCCTGTGACAGCTGCAACAGGTGGTACCACCAAGACTGTATGAATAAACCTCCAACTAACAAGGAGTATCACTGTGAATTGTGTAGATAATTTCTGTTTTTCTATAGGTTGAAGTTAAGTTTAAATGTTTTTATTGTAGTGCAGTACATAGATTATTCTGAAATTGTTTTTGATTTACCATAAGTATGTGTGCATTACCCCATGATGTTGTTTGAACAGCTGGATATTAAAAATGATGTAACTATTGCTTTTGTAAGTTAAATAGGTTTAAAAACTGTTCATAGATGGTTTACAATTATGGTTATAGCATTTTCAGACTGTTTTGTTGAGTGCATTGTTAATGCTGAAAACAGTAATATAACCAACTCTTATAAGACATAACTACAAATTACTATAGGTGTGTGCTATGCTAGTTCAACAGTTGAAATAAACAATTTCCAAAAACAAACATGTAAGATCAAATGGTCTACATACATATGATGGTGGAGGTCAGTCTTGGCAACAAGGTGGTCACAGCGGACTTCTCATGATGGCACTGGTGTAAAAAAACCCCCACCTTCCCAATGGTCCGATCTCTTCCACCCGGACTCCACTGTGAGGCTGGCCGGAGAGACAGCGCGCTAATGTCCCTTTGCTGGCAAACAGACATAACTCTACAACTGGATCCGAGAGTGTCATACGATCACGCGATCATATGCACAAGTTAATTACGAATGAATCACTGTTTTTGTACCCGGTATTAATTCATAAAAAGGGGTAATTAAGGTATAAGCATTGCTTGACTTTCTCTCTGAGGCCTGCAGAAGCAAACTGTGTTCCAGAGAGTTCCCTGCAGAGACATTGTCTCTACGAAGCCGAGTGGAGCAGTTTCCCAGTCTGAAAGGAGGACAACAGGAGCCGCATCATCGTGGTTACGTTAACGTGCAGTTTGGTGGCCCGACAGAACGAGCCACTCCCCACAGCTAAGGAGGTTAGCAGTAGCTAACCGTTTGTTGACTGTGGATGTTTCTTCAAACTTTGCCGCCCTGGACAGCTTTTCCTCAGCATGGTTCAGAGGTTAGGGGTTTGGGCAGAGATATTTAGGATGAAATTTTATGAAGTTTGGTTTTGTTTGTGTTGAGCTCAGCTATCTTGGCGCTAGCAGGCTATTTGCAGCACACATGCTCAGTTTTGTGCTCTGTTTGTGTGTTTTTAAAGTTAAGACAAACTTTATTTAAAAGGTGATTTTAAACACAGAAGATTGATCATAACGCGCCGTCCGCGCTTATGCATTTTAACCCTTTTTATTAACTGTATTTTAAAGGTGTGTGTTTGATTCTGGTGCTAAGCTATCAGCTTCTTTTGTTAGCTTAACTGCTAACAGCTAAGAACACGTGCTTGTTGCTAAAGAATATTTACCCAGAAAGGTTGTTTTTCAATCCGGTAAATAATAGTTCCCTAAACATTATTTTACTAAATTTGATAACTAAGTAAACACCATTAAGCCCCATTTCTCCAGAAAGATTTGTCTCTTTTCCAAAATATTTCCTTAAATATTTGACCATTTCCTTAATATTAATATATCCTTAAATATTATTTTAATAAATAAAGGCAGCTAATGAGACATCGTTGAGAATTAGTCATCCAGAAGGTTGGTTTTATTCAGCAGATCATTCTTTAAAACATTATTTTATTAAAATAATATTTTATCTGATCTTGCATTGTGAATGGTTGTTAAAGGTATGCTGATTATTGACTAAGTTAGTTCCAAGACTAACTTAACTTCATTTCCAGATTCTTCAAGATAATCCTTGGTTCTCAAACATAAACACTGCATGGTAATATTGCATCACTCTTTTGGTCATGATTTTCAACCATCTTTGATCAACTTGTTTATATTGTACAAAGCCCATTAGTCTTCCTTATTCTTTAAATCTGCTTGGTAGTTAGTTGAATTGTTTTAGCATAGTAAAGAGTGTGTTGATTTAAATATGTTTGACTTTGAGTTGACTTACTTTTTTTAATAAATTCTTGTATTTTAAGAAACTGTGTGAGTTCATTCCATGTGTGTGCAGAATGTTGCTGTTCAATAATGTCAGAGCTTGGCTCACCCTTTTCTATTTTGTCCTAATACCATCGCCTTACTGGGCTGGTACTTACAGGACAACTCTTAACAGACCGAAATATTATTTGATAAAATATTGCACACACATGGAATGAAATCACACAATATCTTTAAATACGAGAATTTATTTACAAGAATAAGTCAACTCAAAGTCAAACATATTTCAATCAACAAACTCTTTACTATGCTAAAACAATCCAAGTAAACTACCAAGCAGATTTAAAGAATAAGGAAGACTAATGGGCTATGTACAATATAAACAAGTTGATTAAAGATGATTGAAAATCATGACCAAGAGTGATGCAACATTACCATGCAATGTTATTTATGTTTGAGAACCAAGGATTATCTTGAAGAATCTGGAATTGAAGTTAAGTTAGTCTTGGAACTAACTTAGGCAATAATTGGGATATCTTTAGACAACCATTCACAATGCAAGATCAGATAAAATATTATCTTAATAAAATAATATTTTAAAGAAAGATTTGCTGAATAAAACCAACCTTCTGGATGACCAATTCTAAACTGTGTTTAATTAGCTGCCTTTATTTATTAAAATAATATTTAAAGAAATATTATTAAGGAAATAGTAAAATAATATTTAAGGAAATATTATTTTAAATAAGAACCAAATCTTTCTGGAGAGTTTGGGCTTAATGGTGTTTACTTAGTTATCAAGTTTAGTAAAATAATATTTAGGGAAATTTTCGGTCACATTTTAATCCGTTATCCTTCTGTATATGTAGACTTACTGAGCTATGCGCGTTCATGCGACAGGTGATGTAGATCTCGGCAAGGATGCACTTCTCGGAAAAGTAAACCCACCCATGAACTTAGATTTCTCCAGAGATCACTTCCGAACTCAGTACTGGCAAGATACTACAGCTTGGCGCTCGCCTCAGTGGGTTTTCATAAACTCCGGAACGTCAGAGCTACGACGCCTGTTGCTGCGTGGTTACAGTCGTTTACCTGACCAAAAAGACGATGACCCAGCACACTTTTATGCAACAGACTGGCCAAATGTGGAGAAAAATACCCATCAATCAACAAAAACAACAACAAAGGAACATGAAATTTCCATGTAAAATTCAGCAACAGTTATATCTTTAAGGTTGTGCTGATGACTTTCCATCTTGGCATTGTTTTAACACACACCTGTATACAAATAAAAAGAGAAAAAGGAAAACATGACAATTTCAGACAAACCTACAACAACAGTTACTTTAACAGTTACTTTAATGTACTTTAACCCCCAGTCGGTCGTGGCAGATGGCCGCTCACACTGAGCCTGGTTCTGCTGGAGGTTTCTTCCTGTTAAAAGGGAGTTTTTCCTCTCCACTGTCGCTACATGCATGCTCAGTATGAGGGATTGCTGCAAAGTCAACGCCAGTGACTGTCCACTGTCTCTACATGTTCATCCAGGAGGAGTGAATGCTGCAAGTCACTGACTGGATGCAATCTGCTGGGTTTCCTTAGATAGACAAACTTTTTATCCAATTTGAATAAATAACTGAATCTGACTGCACTGTTCAATGATTAGGATTAATTGGAATGTATGTACCTGACTTTTGTGAAGTGCCTTGAGACGACATGTGTTGTGAATTGGCGCTATATAAATAAACTGAAACTGAATTGAATTTAATGTCATGGTTGAAAGAAACACTTTCATAGAGGTGAGCAGATTTGCTGATAAGATCAGATAAAGATTGCATTTAATTAACAGCATCTAGCTGATACTTATGCTTCTAATTTATTTGAAAACAAGATATTTTCCCCGAGCAAACTGGTTCTACGATTAACACGGTTTTATTTAAAAAATACCAAGATAGTAAAATAAACAATGTAATGATGTTTTCACTTTAGCTAGTGAAATTCAAATCATCGAACTGAAAATTATTTTAAAATGTCTTACCTCTTCATTGTTTTCATCTCTTTGGTTTGGTCTTTAAAGAAAACCTCATTCATTTTCACATGCCTGCTATTTAAGATCACCTTGAGACTGATTTTATCTATAGAATGATATATTTCCTAATAAAAGTAGGATGTTGGATAAACTTCATGATTATTTAAATTTTAAATCCCAGAGAATGTTTGCTGTAGAAAGACAAACTAAAACATCACTAGTGAAAAAAAAGAGTCGGTAGATATCCCTGGAGAACTCTCCAGAGAACAAAGATGCAGATCAATCCTGTGTCTCTTGCATCATTAATAAAAATACAAGTCAATAGCTGGTCATAATATAAACAAAACCTATTCATTACCACATCCTCAAAATTCTGTCAGTTGAAAAGCGTGACTAGTTTGCACGTCTTTCATCAAAAGACTGGAGATAACAAAGATGTTTTTGGATCCGTGCAGAACTCGTTTTAATCTTCAAAAGGAATGGCCCCGATACCTTCATTCAGTTAATTAAAGGAATCCACAGTGAAATGAAGCAGCATCGTAAAATCTCTGACTTAATGGATATTCTGCTATCATGCTCAATGTTATGTTACAGAGCACTGCAGGTAGAGACTATATTTTTAGTCTATTTCTGTAAATAAGTCTGCGCCATTGGTCGTTCTCCACATCTGGACAGAGAAAAACAGTAAACGTATCACATAACTCCACTGGATTCAAGTAATTAACTATAGTAGAAACAATCCAAGTGCTGGCCTAAGTAGGCAGAAGCAGCTAATTAAGAATCTAAGCTTTATGAAAAGTAAACAAAAACACTGTAGAGACAGGAAGTTTAATGGAAAATCAGTAAAAATACTGGACGGGGAAGAGTGTGTAACACGACAAGTACGAACTACAGCTAAACCCAGAGGACAAAAGACCAGGAGATATAGGAGAGCGTCACATCAATATAAAGAGTCAAACAAAATCCAAACTCAACACTGTTACATAGAGTTTATCAATGCTTGACATGTTCTATCCTTTCTAAACATCTGGTTGAAATTCAATTGACACAGAACATTCCCCAAATCGCCCAGCCACCTACAATACACAACTACTGTGCTGTGAAAAAGTGTTTGCCCCATTTCAGATTTCTTCTGTTTTCCTTTTTTTTCTGTCATACATACATGTTCTGGATCATCAAACAAACATAACCTCGGTACAAAGGAAGTTTCTGAATGATGATTTCATTTAATAAGGAAAAAAGCTATTCAAACCTGCCTGGCCTTGTGTAAAAAATAATTCCCTCCTTGTTAAATCATGAATTTACTGTAAATAACCTAATATTTTGGTCCACTTTCACTAGTCTCACAGGTCTTATACAGGCCATTTATGGTTGAAACCCCCTAATGTGGCTGCATTAAAACAACTCTGCAAAGAAGAATAGGAGAAAATTCCTCCACAAAACAGAGGAAAACAGTAAGGGGACAAATACTTTTTAGAGCACTACACATGCGACTTACATTAGGTTTCAGGCTTCTTTAATTTAATTATCATGCAAACATTGAAGTGAGAGTTTTGTGCTCATGAAAACAATCCATTAAGTGTGCTTGACTTATTTTGACTTTTTTGTAGGGAGAGGGAAATAGCTGGGCAGTAATGATGATTGCTTCATAATTTGTCCTACAGCTCAATCTCATAATGCACACTGTGATGATGTCGATCTGCAGATTAAAACGCTGCTTTCAATCTCATTTGCATCTTTTTGTTTGCCAAATAAGCCATTGCAGATTCAACATACTGGAGATTACCCCAGTATGTTCAAAATCAGTGGAAAGCTTAAGATAAATGTAGCCCTTTGTCAAAATCCTTCAACTTAATACAATTTTATAACGGCAGAGATTAGGGCTTTGTCACATACCGTTTACGTCGATGTAGGAATGTCACTGCATCAAAACAACACCAATAGGCAGATGTTTTACATGGAGGAACGTAGACCAGCTGATCAGTCAGAACACAGCCTTCTCTGTATCTGATGGCTCATTGGCTTTGACCCTTGACCTCCCATCCTGAGTATTATGAGTACAGGCCTGGGCTTTCTGTGGGAAAGGCACAAAACACATAAGCACATCTTTTTACTCTCACTCTACAGTGGCTGATATACTCAGTGAGCCATACTGTATATTCAAAACCCACTTAAAACCTCTTTCTTTCTCCAGATGTCTTCACTGAAATTTCCGTTCAGAGAAGCACTTGAACCCAATAGAGAGGGGTTTTACCTGCAAACGCACACATATATATATACACAAGAATGCTGGAAAGTGTAACCTAATCACTGCACTTAGACAGTAAAGAGAAACGAACAAAGAAGGGAGAAAATGGGACAAAAAAGGAAAGATGTGGAGGTAAAATGAGCCCAAAATTTGAGTTGGGGTAGATAGAAGTAGTACGAAAAGAATATAAATGAGGAAGGAACAAAATAGAAGTTGATACTGAGGAGTGTGAGAACTTGTGTGTGTAGAGAAGTGCTGACAGGCTGTGATGACAGATCTGTTCAGAACAGTGGGAGGTTTTATCTGTGCTAATAAATGAGCCACTATATTCCAACCTCTTCTGCTCCTATTGCTGCAGAACTGATCTGGGGTCTGCTGTAAATCTGTCTTAAATGCTTGAGGAGGACACAGCAGCTCTGGTTTCAGTCACTGAGCGGAGAAGCAAAGCTGACCAAACTTTATTTTTAGAGCAAGAAAGATAGTTTTCTTTCATAGAGGAGATCCATGCGCTGAAATCCAAAACCACATACTAACAGCTCTAACAATCAAATCTAATTGATCACGCATATGCTAAAACACACCCGGAACAAGACAGAGTTAAACAAGTACTCAGGAGAGAAGGATTGGTGTCTGCCTGCTCTGTCCAAGAACATCCAATTTAAATCAGCAGCTTATTCAATAATTTATTTGTATAACTGGAGACGGAGGTTTTTGCTTTCCTACATGTTCCATACAAAAGAAAATCTGAAATATGTGACTTTCAGATACTCTTGATCTGGAGACATTTTCTTACACTCTACAGCTTTCTTTGTCCTCCTCTTGTCCAGTTTTGTACTCATTTATAAAGTACACATGGCTACCATGGTCAGGTACAAGGACTGGACGAAAAAAGGGAGGAAAAAATCTGATAATCAAAGAAGATGTCCTAGAAAAATATTTACAGAAGATAAAAGCAAAGGACCTCATGAAGATACAGGCTGAAGCTGGAGAGTCATTGTCCACTGTGAAATCAGTCCTGCACCAACATGGGCTGAAAGGCCACTCTGAGTGGAAGAAGCCATTGGAAGTGCAAATACTCTCATATACAAAGATTGTAATATTTGAAAACATGTCTTGAAGAAGGTGGTAATAAAGGCCGTTAAACCAGAAAAGGGACGAAGAATGGGGAATAAGTCAGAGTGGCACAGAGAGTGGTATCAACACTGTTCGTACTCGCAACCGGCTGCTCGGAGCAGTGTGTCACAAATAAAACAGTATGATGTGGTGACGTATTCCCACCAAGCAGTTTATTGTGTGACACAGCATACAAGGTCGTAAAAACTGAGCTGTTTAGAGAATTACAGGTAAACCAAAGAGCTAATCAGAGGTAATGAATTACAGCTGAGGCACAGAGAAGGTGGAACAATCCGAGGATATGTGGAGCAGCTGAGAAAGACGAAAAGAGCAGAGCAGAAAAGGGGAGAAAATACAAATAAACATAAATGGAGCTGAACATAACAAGGATATTGCTGAAAAAAACATGAACACAAATGAAAATCATAACCTAACACCTCAGAATCATGACCAAAAAAGGAGCACTGTTAACATGAAGCTCATCTGGAACCATGGCCTGAACTGCTCTGATGGAAGGGAGCAAGACACTCAGGGTTTGAAGGTCGGATGTTTTCTCCAAGCATTTTTTTCTGTTATATTTGAGGAAAGTTCTCTTCTTTCTTCTCTCTGCTTGGTTCACTTTAGGTTGTAAAGCTGCAGGGTTAAGATTTGCACCAGTTTATAGTTGGAAATAATATATGTGGTCTTCTTTCTGCAGAGAAAAATAAAGGCAGTTCTCAGACAAATCAAAAAGGTTTGAAAACTTTATTGTTTACACATGAAAAATGTAGCTGAAAAGTGGACAAAGAAAGGTTTGGATTACTCAGTTCCTGAGAACAAAAATGATCCAAAGCTTTTTTTCTCAATAAACTGCAATTAATAAAGTCATTGCATCATTTAATTTCATTACATATGTGTGGTAATGCTTCCAAAATTATGAATAAAATGATTTTGCACCAAAATAATCCTCATTAGCTGAAAATGCTCAACTGAAGCAAAGGGTGCAATAGAAATAGAGAGCAGAAGTTTAATAAAACACAAAATTACTTTTTTTCTTAAAACCTCTTAGTTTATAGGAATCTTGGTTGGTACTTACAGCTGTAAGGTTGTATCATGAGGACTGACAGGTTTTATGAATAAAGCAGTTTATTCCACAATTTCTCCAGAAATTGCAAAGTATGGATCTCCAAATCTCCATGACAACCAACATAGTTAATGGTTAAATTATTCATAACAATGGAAAATTAAACTTTAACTTAGTTTTGTTGAAACAAGAAATTTGTTTCTGATAGGAAATGGGACTGACATATCTCCAACGATAATAAAACAAAGTAAAAGGAGCATCAATCTTTTTTTTTATAAACATTTATTTGGTGGCTTGTCAGAAATGATTTATGCCATTCTCAGAAATCAATAGAAAGGCTCTGTTGCATTACATTAATCAAACCTTTCTTATAATTGCTGAGCAGCTTTTGAATCCATCCACATTTTGAACATTTTGATGATTTATCTTTGATGATGAACTTCAAATCTTGGAGATTGGAAGGCCTCTGTGCCATCACCTTAATTTTTAGCTCCCTCCACAGATAATAGTTAGGACTCTGGCTGGTCTGCTCCAAAACTTTGAAATTACTTCCAGTTAGAAGAAAATGTTGGTAAAATATAAAATTACTTTAAATCTATATGTGATACAGGTTTGAATATTTTGGCTTAACTGCAGATGTTACCTGCTGGTTGCCTGGGAGACATTTAATGAAAACCCCTTTTTTGTTCTACTGTTGGTGGAGCTTGATAAAGATCATTTGGGCATTGTGCTTTGGTGAGATGAGACTAAGATTGAGCTTTTTGTCAGCAAACACTCCAGGTGGGTGTAGCATGAAATAAATGATGGATAAGTAGATAAGAACCTTATGTCCATTGTTAAGCATGGTGGAGGACCTGTGATGCAGTGAGCTTGTTTTTTTTTCCCCAGGCCTAAAGCCTATAAAACAAACTGTGGGTTGGGCTGAATAAAGGAGTGCATAAGAGAGGTGCCAGGACCGTAGATGATGTAGATATATTGTGCAAAAGTGAATGTTTAAAGAGCCAACCTTGTCAAATGTTATAGAAGGCTAAGTGCTGCCCTATAGGCAAAAGGGGTTTGATTTTCTAAAGTTTTCAGTGTGAGATAGTGCTCCTACAATAAAAGATAAATGTATCTTGGTGATTTCCACACATCTTAACCAGGAGTGGAAATGCTTTCGAAAAGTGCCGAAAACCCAAAACATTACTTTAGAGGAACACGATTATAGAGAGCTCTGCTGAACCCGTTCCTGTTTTATTGACAGCAGCAGCCGACCTCCCGACTCTGAATTATTCAGCTTCACAGGGCACGAGGTTTGGGGCCTATTTGCAGCATAGGGTCCCTGCAGAGGTCAAAGTATGTTCCCCACCCACTCATAGTGCCCTTCATGTCTGCTGATTGCACCGTGACGGCTCAAACGGAAGAGAAAGTGAAGCGTGTCCAGTGACAGCATCCAGTGTCAGCATAGCACCCCCTTCCCCCGTTGCAAAGCAGACAGAACCCCTTTGAAAGATTGTTTTTCTTTTAAATCTACAGTCATATTCCTGGAATGGTGAACATTTGGTGCGACTGCTCAAACAGTGTGGAGAACCAAACTGCAGGGAACCCAGTATAGGAAAAATATTCCAGATAATTAACTACCCTTGTCAATGATAAATCAGTTTCTTCATATGAGATCAGTGGAGACAAAAATAAAGCCTCCAATAAATCAAAAAACAGCCCCTTAAACCAATATTGCCCATTTAGCAAAAAGATGTTGTGCATTATTGCTGACCAACAAACAATCAAAAAAATAGGTGATAGCAGCAAGGTGTTTAACAAGCTGTGGACAAACTCTACAGTTCATCACAGACATGATCAATAGCAAGAAGAGACAGCGCAGCTTCATAAAAGACTAATGTTCCTCCCAAGAATAATAACCCATACAGAGGAGCCAATAATGGTGCAGCAGCGATGTGGAGCTCCAAACACAACAAGTCAATAAATCATTGCAGAACAGATCATTACTTAGTCCTTCTGGCATGATGGCACAAAACAGGGAACTGGAAGAACCAAACTATACCTGGTAGTTTTAAAAATGTTCATAAAGTTAAAAGAGCGAGTGAGTTAGTGAAAAAGAAGCATGATGAGAAGAAATCATCATCCAGGATTCAAACCCCGCAGGACCACCAGCAATGAGGCCATTAAAGAGGGAGAGTAAATTAGTGCTGCATCTTCTATACAGCCGTAGGATTGTTCTTGGGTGCAATTTTAAAAAGCAATACACATATGTTTTAAAACTCTGCAGGAAAAGCTAAAATAAGAGTAGTTTGCAAAAGTATTCATACGCCTACAGTATAACATTTTCACAACCACAAATTACCATGTATTTTTAGAGATTTTTTTTAAACTAGGACTATGCAGTATTTATCTCCATCCATTCTTACCGTCATCTCTGACAAGTTTTCCTGTCAGTGCTGAGTAAACGTATCTCCTTCTTAATATACTACCATAACCGTGAGTCACCATAGGGATGGTATGTTCAGGGTGCTAGTTTTGCTACGCTTTCCTGAGGCCCAGATTTGAGGATAATACTGAACGTTTTCCTGTCAACTGATTCTATGTTTGCATTTAATTCTGCATATGTAAAGTCCTTTTTTCTCAGTTGTGAGCTAAAAAATAACGGCAAAAGAACAGTGTTGGTGCTAGCATCCATGACAATTAGTTAGCTATCTTCAGCTATACCAAACACTCTTTAATTACACAAAGGGTGCGAATAATGCATGAGGGAGGGCCTCATTCCCAGGGTTGCCTTCAGGGCCTGTGAATTACAAAACACATCCTAAATTGCTTCAGATTTAAATATTAGTTTGCACATTTAAATTAGCTTCTCTGTGAAGCGTGAGCAGCAGACAAAAAACAACTTTACACAGAAAAACATGGGATGTTACTGAATACAGCAACACAGACCAATGATGAACAATTACAGCAGCAGTTATAGACTGAAAGGGAATTTGCTCAAGTAATGGGTAAAGAGTACTTGCATTTTTTTGTAAATTATTTGAGTATTTACAGCTTCTAGGGATGCACATTATAAGAAAAAATATGGAATTGTAATATCATTGTTGAATATCACAGGGACTAAAATCAGGGTAAGTTCATGCACATTGTTAATGTGCATAAAAAAACATTGTGTCCAAGCAATCATTTAAAATTAAGATGTTGCACACATAGATACACATATTGCAATGATTTTGATTCAGTAGAGTGCAGCTCTAATGTTTTGCTTTCCCTTCTCTACACTTCAGAGGAAACCTTTTGTAGTTTTTTTTTCTTTTTATAGCATTTACATTGACCTTGAACTTAAGATTAATCTAGTTGAACATTGAATCCTTAGTTTACAACAGACATTCTGGCTTCAGATAAATAAGTTGGTGTATGTAGTGAAAACAAAGGCGACTGGATGTATGATCGTATCGCCTTCTTGGGATCATTGCAAAAGCCCTGCAAGAGAAGTATACACAACACACACACACACACACACACACACACACACACACACACAAACACACACACACACAGTATAAGCAAATATGCTCAACACTGAACACTGTCTTGCATTTTCAAGAATGCTGTGCTTGAAATGTTGATGCGTTTTGAGCTTTATTCTAGAGTATATTGTCTGTTTCACTGTTGAGTTTAATGAAATATATTTTCTCTTGTTTTGCAGCTCTTCCACTCTCAGAGCTCTCAGATTTTTCCTGGTTTTTAGTTCCCACAACGTCCCACCCATCATCTCAAGTAGTGAGGCATCAGTATAAATATTTGAACTATGTTGTATATGCAATGGTCGGCGCCCGAGAAGGTTTGTCAGGAACTATTAGCATTTTTTGACCCAAGTGAGCACAAGTATAACACATGCAGGAATAAGCCATGTTTTTTCATCGGAAGAGATTTAAAATCAGAGCATTTATCTTTGCAGAAATAAATTGCCTGAAACTGCCTGAACCAAAGGGGAAACAAGGTCCTTCAGCTCCTCTGAACCAAATACATTATCTGTGCAACAATGTGGCATTTCCTGTCTGCTTAACCTTTAGAGATTAACAACAGCAACCAGTGTTGCTAGGAATCATGCCCATATCATTTCCTAAATGTCTAACTGTGCTCAAATATGTTCGTACCAAACACTTTCCACTGGAGAGTAGCCTGTGTAATTGTCTCCTAACACAGGTTGAAGAGAGTTACCCGTCATTAACCAAATGAAGAAAATGGACCCTAAAGGGGCTTTTATGTGTCTGTGTTGTAAGGTGACCTTGAGTGCCTTGAAAGGCGCCTATAAATAAAAAGTATTATTATTATTATTACTATTGTTATGTTGTTAGTGTGAGGTCAAATGGGGCACATTTAGAAAGTCCTCCAATAAGCAACTTATTAAACTTAACATTTCCAGATTTGGCATACATCTCATTAGGTTTATTTTTTACAGTACCATAAAATATATACATTTACCTATTGGTAACTATGCTTCAAATAGGGATGTTAATAAAATTACATTTTCAAGGGATGTCAATGCCACATACTGAAAACAAAACTAAAAACAAAAATCTAATTGCAATAGAAATGTTTTCAAAGAGACGTTTTAAATGGGAGTCCATAGTTTAAAAGAAAGTAGCCAAATTAAACAAATGGGAATTCACCCCAATTCATACAACCCACCAAATATTTGCAGCCACGCATCCAAAAATGTGCAATAATGAAATTCAACATAGAAAGTTGTCCAAGAGCAACTACCCTCGTGCCATATTTTAAATAAACATACAGTTTAATCATAACCTATGATCACTCTCGTTCTACCTCTGCTGGGATTTTAATACTTTACTCCTCCAATCGGTATCTATAGAATAATATTCACTCGGTTTTGATGCGTATTGATGCGCTTATTTATCTCTCTGTGTTATTAGGAACGTGTATGCGCGCGTGCGAACAGAACGCGGCCAGGCGTCACAAGCACCAGCGCGCGCGCATTGGCTACTTTAGGACGGAGGGGAGATCCACGTTCAACCCAGTCAGAGAGAGGCAACCACTGCGAGGAGTCGCAGCCGAGAGACCCGAACAATAACCAGACAGCTCCCCGAGCCCAGAGACACATGAGGCAGAGTGGGGAGAGAGCAAGGAGGAGCACCGGAGGCTTCATTGCCATATAAAGCCAGCCGGAGACAGAGGAGAACCGACGAAGGGGAGGAAAGTCCCTGGAGCAGAGGGAGAAATCACCGCCACACGGTCGTCATACGTGAACGCAGCCGCAGGATGAAGGTGGGTAACAGTTCGCTCCTATTGTGTAGAGGCAGCATCTCTGCCCTCCATGGCCGCTGTAGTAACACGGCTCAATGTGATGTAGATCACGGGTCCGGTGGAGCACATGATGAGGATCGTTTAGAGGTGTTGCTTCGTTTTTTAAAATTATTATAAGGGTCACAAACTCTCCGACCGCAGTTTGAATGGCAGCGGATTCCTGAATTTGAGCTGACACTCTCCTGTCCTCCCCTCCGGAGGACATGCGAGTCATTTGCCTGAGATTGGCGGCTACCCTGAAAAATAATCCCAATTTGGCGTGTCCCAGATTTGGCATAGTGAGATCTCTGGAGGGGATTTTGAATGTTTAATTCGCCCTGTAACTTTGTTGTAGACAGTATGGGACCACGGTGGATGTTGATCGTCTCCTTCAGTGCCCAGAGCTTGTCGGGATTATTGATATCGCTGGTTCAGTCTGCGTGTCATTGTTTAAACATCTATGTTTGGAGATCAATTACATTGCAACCGCAAAGACGGCGAAATTAAGAGAGGAAACCAGCTTCTGCACCCGGAGGACAAATAACAAGAAACTATTTATTGTTGCGCTCCCCACTGAATGCGCTCACTGCTCAATATTTTCCACCACGCATAATGTGAAAACTTTCCATTAGTTGATCGGTTTATGTATGGATGTAGCTCGGCTGGAGATTTTCCATCTACTCTCTTGGATGTTATACTTCGAGTTAAAGCGGGTAGCCAGACTATTCAGTAAAATCAAGCAAACTGCATATCCATAAAGTTTATCCTCTACAGAATAGCACGCTATTGTTATTTTTAAAAAACATTGTGCTTTTGTGTTGTAAATTGTTATTTAGTGGTGATAAGTTCCTCAGTCCCACAAACAAGCTGCATATGGACATTGTTCTGGTGACATCACATGAGGTGAAAGGTAGCTGATCACAGTTTTTTTTTTTTGACCACGTCCATTTGTTTCCCCTGTTTCTTCATCTTTATTTTGCATGTTTCCAAGCAAAACAAATCAGCCGTATGTGAGAACGGTGCTTTGGTTGGGAAAAAACCCCCCCAAAAAAACATTTGTCAGCCAAAAAACACAAGGAAGAGGTTTGTGAAGATACATTTCAGTGTCTAAGACCTTTACAGATGAAAAATGAAAAATTCAAACGGGTTTATAAACACATTTGTACCGGTTGAAGTTTTGAAAATCATCATTGGTTCCCAGTCTAATTCCAACTCTAACATATAATGTTGAAACTTGTTTCTTCTGCCTCTTGTGATGTCATCAACCCTAACAAACACAAAGCAGATTTAGCAGTTTCTTTCTCCAGTACTCTTCTGGAAAACTTTTAAATGTGTGAAATATTTCCTTGGTAATCTCACTCCATTATCCAGCTGTGTTTTAGTCAATCTACATTTTTTTGTGTGAAAAAAAAAATTATTGAGTTGTGTCTTTAAGTTCAGAGTGAATGGAGGTGGGTGGAGTAGCCAAAAATTGTACTGAAGTATGAGTACCACTACTTCATCACTCTGACATAAATTATAGGTGTGTATCTGGTGCATTTTTTTGTTATTTTAAATTTTTTTTAAATTAAAGGCAGTTGTTTACCACCACATCCAGGGAAAACAATCAGTAATAATATTTTCTTTGTCTGACTTTATGCAACAGTTGTAAGAAACGATTCATATATTTTCTCTTGAAAAGATAACCCAAGTTCAAGGAGTCAAAGAGAACGTCTGTTTACTTCTACTTGATGAGGATATATATTTTTTTAATTGTTGTCAGGGGATATTAAAAGCATATTAGAACCCCTAACCCATATTAGAGCTTTGTGCCCGTTGAATAAGAGAGTAGAACAAAGACACAAAGTAAAAGATGAAACACTTTTTTAAGGTTTTCAGCAAAATGGGCTGCTTCTGTCTCTTTTCTGGTGGATTTTAATGTAGCAAAGCTTTATTTATGTGGCAGACTCAACCCAACCTGCAGCTTTTTTTGAAAACTTCCAGCTGATTTCCAGCGATCCTTCCAGGTCCATAAAAAGGTCCTGACAACAAGTTCGGTTCTGCGTTGTGCCGGCTTCCAATGTGAATTTGGATCAATACCTGTTTTCTAAGATCTGTCTTTTTCATCTTCAGCTTCTTCACTTCATGGTGTGATATTTGCCTTTTTTTTCTGCTGTTTTTCATTTCACTTCTCTAAACCGGTGAAATGTTCCCCGTGTATTCGACCCGCATCACAAGCTGGGCGATCAATAAGCTCTGGTCTCAACCGGAGAGAGGATTTTTTTTTAAAAATCATATTCTGAAACCTGTTCATTTACACCATAGTATTATATTTAAATTCATTACACTTATTTTCAGAATCCACGATCATCATTGTATATTCATTTTTCAACTTGTAATATATTAATATTTTAACATATTTTGCAGTGAGAATGCTGGACAGCTTTTCTCCAAGCAGGTCATGTTTACCTAGGTGTGTTATTATACAGTTCACTAAAGAAGCAGCTTCTTCTCATTACTGCATAGTTTGTGGATTAAAGGCGTTTTGATTTTGTGGCATAAATGATCGCCCCTGGTTATTAGGAAAAAGGTTTTAGTAATATGAATAAAATGTTAAAATTTGCACCACCTGATCTTTTCCATTGATGACTGTCGACAAGGTGCAGCGGTAAAAAGCTGAGAAAGCTTGAAAAATAGACACTACAGTTCAGGTATTCACCAAGAACCCTAAGACTAAAGTAGCTTCTAGTGACGTCAATTTTACCTGGGTAAGATTAATTAAAAAAACTCTACCACCGTAACAATGATTAATGTAGAGATAAGATGCACTTTACCATCCCCTCTAGGTGCAAGTTTAATAGGTTCAGCAGCTGGACAATGAACAACAGTGAATTAATAAAACGCTACCAGCTTGATTGTTCAGGAATCCATCCCCTAAAGAGTCTAGTAAATGAGCGCATGCATTTTTATAACAATTATTAATATAGGATAATAAACTTTATTATACCTCTAGTGGAAAGTTAAATAGTTTCAGCAGCTGGACAGAGTGAAGGTGCAGTTCTAGGAAGGTAATATTAGGAAGGATAAATAAATAAGAAAAAAGTAATGAATAACAATGAATAAAAAGTAAAGAAAATTGCCAACATGTAGTTCACACACTAGCTTTCCAGGCTGGTGGGTTTTCTCCACCTTTTTATCTAAGTTTTGTTTTGGTCGTTTTACCTTCTTTATTCAAGAAGGTAATCACAGTGCAATGCTGACAGGTGAGTTCCCACATTGATATCAAATTGATTAAGTAGAAAAACATCTCGACTTTGAGAATACAGGACCTGATCATTAAGATGCACTCAGCAGGTGACTGAAATCGGATGATTATTATCCTGGAGTCACTTGATCGGTGTTTGGATAGCTTCGGAACTAATAAATCAGATTTTTGCTTTTCACTGAAGACAACACTGCAAACACTGTTATCTGGTGTACCGTTGTGCTTTTGAGTGTGGGTGGCAAAATAAACAATCTATCATAGTTGCAGTCTAGTCTATAAAAGAAATGTGCAGTTAGTCTTTTTCAGTTGCTCATACTGTATGGTAACCTGGAGTACAAAGACAAAGAAAGCTCTGTGCCATACTTACGGGCCAGGCTGAGGTGTCACGGTTTATAAAAAATGCTAAAATCTTTCCTTTTTATATTCCTGGTTGCAGTAAAACACAGACAGCTGCAATTAGGGCTGGGCGCTATGGACAAAAAAAAAATCTCGATAATTAAAATTTTTTTTTCTGATAACGATAATCTGACGATATCCTTTTTCTTTCTTTCTTTGTTTTTAACGAAAATTGCTGTCAAACCCTACTTGCCTACCAGGACATCTATGGATAAACACGTTGTTTTAGAACATTAGCTCTTGTTTATTTTTTTCAGGTTGCTTCATACAAAATTTTTTTTTCAAAAAAACATGCACACAAAAAATTTTATGGGCCTTTTTTTGCAAAAAACATTGCCCAAACAATGGCCATATTTATATTTGCTGAGGGTTTTGGTTTGTGCGGAATTACTTTTTCTTTTCTTTGGCCATAGTAGTGCTCGTAGAGTCGTGAAGTTTTACGTAGTCCCCATACTTTTTTTTTTTTTAAAATTTTTTTTTTTTTTCCCTTTCGCAAGGGGTGGAACAGATTTTTTGTTGAACGCCTCTTCACGATGACTGCTTTTCGGCATATCTTGCATATAACGGCATTTACCGATGTCAGTCTTGTCAAAAAAAAAAACCATTTCCAGCCTAGGGATGTGGCCCCAACGTCTTCCCAATTAAAAATCATCCGCTGAGACAGAATATTGCTGCATATTTCCTCCAGCGAGAAGATTGTTCTCTTTTTGGTTGCTGTGAGTCACGAGACTGAATTCTGTTTGCTGATTGGCCTAGCTGCCGCCGACTCGAGTCACGAGACTGAATCTTGTCTGCTGATTGGCCTAGCTGCCGCCGACTCGAGTCACGAGACTGAATCCTGTTCGCTGATTGGCCTAGCTGCCGCCGACTCGAGTCACGAGACTGAATCCTGTCTGCTGATTGGCTTCTGAGGCACGCATTCTTTGAATGAGAATTTTCATGCACCTCTCCATTACCGTTTATGCATCTCCATTTGTTGTCTTTTCGAGACAGCATGAATACTCGATAATGTAAAACTGCACATCGTCAAATCAACGTTTATGATACTATTGCCGGCGATATACATTGCCCACCCCTAGCTGCAATGTAGAAACTAAACATGAGAATCTCTAACTGGAAAAAATGTCTTGTTTTTATCCTGAGTATTTTGACTTATAGGTTCAAAAGAAATTATGACGTCTTCGGGAGTCAATTTACTTTAGCAAAATTTGAAATCAATTGAGATAACAGCAATCTGTGCGTCTTAAATTTTTGGGAGACTAAACTTTTCTCACTTTTAAAATTGCAGAGGTTGCAGTAATGTAGTAAAATGACTGAAAGAGTATTTACACGCCATTGCGAGATCACTTTATTCTCTTCTAACTTTTGCATGTGTGCTCTGTGTGGATGTATTCAGAATTGCTTCAAGGAAATGTTCCACATTTTGTGTAATTTAGATAATCAGTGGTATATCGCAGAACAATCTGCACAGGAAGATCAGCATTAAACAAAACCCAATCCCAGTTTACTTGTCGTGAACAATGAGGTTTTTACCACCAGGCTCACATCTCCGTCTGGATTTCTCACCGTGTTTTCAGGAAATAGGTTAGCAGAAAAAAAGAGCTGAGGGAAACGTATTCAAGCCTCTGCATGTAATCTACAAGCAAAGCTCTAGAATAAAAATAAAATTTTTTTTTCTCGGCGTGTCCTAGAAAATATAGACAGTTGAGCGAGTAATGACCAGGTTCTCTGGGGAAATTTGAATTTGGGAAACAAGGGGGTTTTGAGCAGGAATATGGAACCTCACAGTAGATAAAATTTTAGTAAAAAAGGTTCCCCTGTATTTATGGTTTAAAATCCCCCAAAATAAGTTTTTGTAGCATGATCTAAATGCTTTTATTTAAAACAGAAAAGCAAAACATATTTCCAGCTTCTAGATTTACTGCCATTATTTATTTTGTTTAATGGACGCTGATTTGGAATAAAATATAAAATAAACTATACCGCTTTGTCGGTCTGCTGATTACAGACTAACTGTCACGGTGGGGGTTTGGGGTGGACCAAACCGCAGACAAGAGCTTGGCAGCAGCATCTCGAATAAATCTTGAGCTTTATTCAAAAGTTCACAAATGTAACAAAAACACTGCAGGTACTAACCAGAGTCGGGATCCGAAATGTACATAAAGACACTGTAGAAACATGGAAACTCATGGCGTGGACGAAGGTAGCGAATAGAGCTGTGAACGCAGGAACCAGCGACACACAATGAAACAAAACCAACTAATATACTGAGGGAGACAAAGGCGGGTAATCAAAGGAACTAAGAACGGATGTGACAACGAAGCAGGGAGGCAGAAGGAACAGGTGAAACAAATTCAAAAACTAAAGCATGGGCGAAGTGACTAATAAACAATACCGAAACGAAGCTATAAACAAAATAACCAAATGAAGCATGCGAGTCAAGAATAATCATGAACAGAGAAACTAGAGGGAACATACGAAACACCATAACCTAAGATCTAAGAACAACCAAGGAACCCATAAAGCACACAAACTGAACTGACTGGAAAAAAGGGCAGAGAACATGGGGACTAGAATAAATATAACACTACTAAATAAATAAGAAATAAGATGAACTAGAAGAACCAGACTTGGGAGGACTTAGGAAATGAAGACCGAATACAAAATAACTGAAGAAGAGTAACAGAAAAAGAAACTAATAAACAGAAGAGTGCAGGGGGGAGAACAAATACCAAAACCATAAAAAAAAAACACAGAGATACTAGATGGGAAACTAAACTAAAGAACCCAAGGGAAACGGAGCACAATAATAATAATCGCAATACTAATAATAGCAACAATGACAACAAAGAGAAAACCATACTAAGTCATAAGAAAAACAACAATAACTAAAGGAGCTATGAACGAGGAGGGAGAAAACACAACCTAACAACCAAAATAACTGAGGATAAACAAAACACAAAACCAGCACAAAGTCCAAAAGTGTCACACCCTGACACTAAAACAAGTATAACAAGCTGATATTAGCTGGTTAATTGGTACGGCTGTTTGCTTCGTCGGTTCATTGTTTATTATTATGATGGGAGTCATGGGAGGCACTCGTAGTGTCCACAGTTTTTATGATCTGTAATATTTCTTAAAAGGTGACCACGCCATCCTTGTCAACAGAAGAAAAATGTTCTAGCCTTTTTTTCAGCCAGTTGACCAACGGGGGCAGCAAAGTGAGGGGGCCCCAGCTCGTGTTTTTTTTTATGTACACACCCCTTGGTATTTTTCCCTGGCATTCTTCAAAACTTTTAAAGGGGGGAATGATAAGATGGAAGATTTTTTGTCGACTTATAATGGTTACCAAAATGCTTGGTATACCTTTATACCCATGCCATAAACATTCACAAACGGGGCTGCAAATAAATGTCTGGAGCCAAAAAGAAATTCAAGCACACAAAACCTCATAAAAGTAAATGGGCTTTGATAAAGCATGCTGCTGCTTCACGCTGCTGGTGTAAAACGTTATCAGACTCTGGGAGCCCTTTAAAGGCCAGCTGTCTGAGAACACTGTTTATTTATACAGTATTAGACTAAGACATACAGCTCTGTGTGCTGCGTGCAGCACGGTGACCCTGAAGAAAGGAGTTTTTGGCCCAGAGCCGCATAGGACTGCAGTGTTTACCGCCTGGCGGAGATCAAAACATTCAGACAGGATGGCATATATTAAAAACCCATCCATTTATCTAAGTCGCAATGAAGCTGTTTGAAGATGCTGCTTTATACTTGTTGTCTTTAGGGTTTTAAAGCCAGATCAGGCAAATATGAGCTTTACATTTATTAGAAGGGCAGCAAAATCCTGTGACCTCTGAATGAGCCACATTTAGGTGTTTGATTGAGCGACCTCTTTTAGAGGAAGAAATCTAAAAAGTGTTGATTTTAACCACAAAAAGGAATGCATACGAAGCCACCAATCCTATGAATCACAGTAAAAAAAAACAACCTCAGATAACCTGCAGATTTTTTTCCGTTATCCAAAATGACTTCCTTAATCCAATTTGATTTACTATTTAACCTGCCAAGGCAAGTAAGATGAAACTAACAAAAAATCCAAATAGGGATATGGGGGAAAAAGAAGGGCATCATCTTTTTTTTATTTTGGAGGTCAGATGTGCTTTCAAAACAAAGCTCAGCCTCCCGAGTGCACACGCACATCAAATAAAGAGACAATCTTACTGGAGCGCAGATGGTGAGTGCTGTCTTTTTTTTTTCCATTCCACAGATTTACAGGAAGCTGCTTGTGTGCGTACATCCCATCGTAAGGACACCGTTGTTAATGACCGGGGTGGCCCGGAGCAGCCGGTCCGCTCCATCTTTGTTAGTGGAGGTGGTTCAAGAAAAGAAAAACGCTGCGAGCCTCTGTGATTTGAGATAAACGAATTAAAAAAATGAATCATGGAGAATTAAACACACTCTTCCTCAAAATATGAGGAAACCTTAAGTTTGTGTAAAAGAGACAAAGCAACCTTTTTTCTGGATGTCTGAGATTAAAGCAGAGGGAATATTTTATTACTTTCTTCAAATTCAGCTTTTTATGCACATTCACCTAGAATTTGGTAGTAGTGCCTTTTTTAGTATTGCCAACATCTGTTCTGGGGTATATGGGCACATTTCACACCAGAATATGTTCCCCTCTGGGACACAGAACCCATCTCCGTCCTAAACGACATGATAGCTGGATATTGCCATGCTCATTTTGCTTCCACATAATCAGACGTCTGGAAGTCGTACACAAGGATGAACCAGACTTGTAGAGTTCACTGTTCTCTTCCTGATATCATGCATGATGTCACAAAATGAAGCAGTGTGCTTCAGGTGTTTTCCTCAAAATATATCCACAGGTGAGCCTCCATTTACCTCAGTTGTTTTGAATTACCTCTCAGAAGCTCATGACATCATCATCTGGGATTTGTAAAAATTGTTTAAAGGTGTTGCACTGTTTTTGTATGTAAACTTCTAAAATTAAAGAAAGTAAATGGGAAACCCGGAAAAGTAATCTCTTTCTCAATATTCTGTTTTTTTGCAAATAAGTATTATTTTGTTAACCTAACAGGGCCTAAAACAATCAAAGTTAGTCTGATTTAATGTAAGGCTGTTAAGAAAAAGGTAAATATATAAATAATATAAAAAACATTTTTTACCAGTTTTCAGAATTTCGATTTGACTGTTTTTAATTTGGAGACCATCTCATAAACACCAACAAAAATAGCCACATTTCTACTTTAGAAGAGATATTACAGGCATGTGAACTACTTTCAGAACCAAAAGATTAATGTGATTGGGTCACATTAATTTCGTCAGCAGAAGGAAGAGTTACCTTTGTATCAGTGATTTGGTGAAAGGTTTGTTCCTAAACCAGGAGAAGCTCCACAATGTTACTGGCAGATAAATTCAGAAGTGCTCTTTATCCCATGTGAAAAATAAAAAGAGCTTTCATTTTGGTGTTGGCCTATTAAGTGCGCTTTTGACTGCAGCTGCCGCTACCAGACGAAGACAGATGGACAAGGGTTTTGTCGGGGTTTGGGCCCGGCTCCAGGAGGCCGCCCTCGGTGCGAGCGTTTTCATCTACTTGTAGATGTCCGATAGCCAGATTCCAGCAGACGGTGGATTAAAAAACGGCTGGGGAAAGGAAGATTATGTGAGCAAAAATCCTGTATCTGGACGGCCTTACTGAAAATGCATTATTCATTATTAACGGCCACAGCCGCTCAGTTTATCTGTGCGGCTGTGGCCGTTAAGCAAACTCTGGCTCACCAGAACTCTCTGTTGTGACAGTTTTCTGTAATCCAGTCAGTATCTGCTCCTCGGATAGTACTGAAGCCAGAAAGTGTATTTACTAAATGAGCTTAAAAAATCTGATTAGGACAGAGAAAGATTTGAACATATTCACTTCTAATACTAAACAATTTGTATTTATATTTATATCAAACACCAAATTATAAATTGTTACAGTAATAAACTCACACCATAGAGTCCCAATAAAATAGGAATTCACTGTTTCAGTCAAATGAGGTCAAGAATATGTCGTGGTGATATGTTTTTAAACAGTTTTTACTTTTATTCGCGTCTAGTAGAGCTAGTCCCGGCTTTCTGTGTGTTTTCTAGATTGAAATACTCTTACTTTTTGTCAATGTCTTTTAATAGACTGCAAACATTTGCAAGTTCTTTATTTTCCATGTCAGAGACTGAATGCTTAAGAGAATGAAACAACTTTCTGTAATCCAGTTAGTCTTCCTGTTTGCTACTGAAGCTCCTTGTTGCTCCTCCATGTGGTGTTTTCAATCGTACGTCAGATAACTTCCTGTCGGCCATTCTGGAGGAGACGCAGAGCAGAGCAGATGATCAGACAGGAGCGATCACACGAAGGGTTTTTGAAATCACCGAATGACGTTTCTGAGCTGTTGCCAACTGTTGCAATCAGAGAAAAAGAGATGGGATCAAACATTGTATAAATTTACCGGACAACAACTCAGGATGAGTAGGCAATTATCAAGGTGAAGACCATCTGGTTGTCATAAAATAGGACAAGAGGATTTACCTAACTCCACACTCGCCATTATCTCGTCTGCCTATGACATTACATCAGGTCAGTCACTGTCATATTTCCTGAAGGAAGACTGATTTACTGTTATCTGGACATCATCAGGCTGGTGCTTGGCTGGATCTAGGTGTAATCCTGCAGATAATACTTTTACACATGGTAGCAGGGCGTCTCACTTCGAAAGTTAAACTGCTAGAAAATAATGTCTTAGCTCTTGCCTCCTGCACATAAATTTGCAAAAAAAGTGTGGAGATTTAACTTTAAATTTTATCTTTATTGTCAGGCTGGGTACACTTTGAATTTATGCTTACTGCACTGGAGGTTGCAAACGAGTTGTAGGTTTTTTAAAGTAAAGGTTTCTCACCATGCTAGATGTAAACTGATTGTGTGCTTTACTGTCAACATGTCTGAGTAACGTTTACTGAGTAAGTTACTAATACATTTATTCATATATATAAAACATCAGTTCATAAAAATAATATGCATATTTTACTATTTAAATGTACAATGTAAGCTAAAACTACAAGAACACGGATTCTGGATCTGTGGATGGATCGGTGTCGTCAGTACAAGGATGACGTCAGCTCTGATACGGTCATTGGATCGGACCGGCCCCATCATTTGCTTTTTTTTAACAAAAATATTATAGTTGTCTTCTGAGTTCTTCATTATTGACCGATAATCAATTCTAATAATCAATATTCTGAAGCTAATTGAACTATTAATGTTCCCTTTAAACCCTCAAAAGTACTTCAAAGTAGTTTAAAGTTAAATGAGGTTGGTCTTTAATTTACCTATTAAACAATTCATTAAAGGTGGACTGCAGGAAAAGATCTGGGTTAAAAAAAAGGTGCTGTAGAGCTCTGAGGTTTTTTTAAGTAAAAAAAAAAAGTTCTATTATTGGACTATGTAATGACTGGACTGTCAGATTAAAATGCTGACAGATTACATGCTAAATCTGCCGTAAAACTGAGAAAACTAAACAGGATTAAGAATCAAGGGAGCTTGCTCTCTCCTGTATTTGACCCGGGTTTCACTCCAGTGGTTGGTAAATTTATTTTAAGCGCCTTTCATTTACTTCACATGAGCTTCATTAACAGTCCAGCTAGAAAGCCCTCAGTAAAGCTTGAATTTTCACACTTTGACACAGGAGAATCATGTGATAATAAAAGCTCTAGAGGAAAAAAAGACATTGAAGTTCGATTGTGAGCAGAAAACCAAACTTGACGGTAATTGTTCTAATCAAGGCCCTTATTTTTATAAGACAATGTTGGCAGAGTTTTTTAAAATAACCACAAGTAATGGTCAACTCAAAACTAAATACCACATTTATTTATGAGTTGCTTCACTCTTTACATGCCGTCTACAAAACACACCCATTGATTTGACCTTTAAATGGTCCGCTCTATGTCCTGTTCTTGTAGTCCCTAAAACTTCAGGACTATTCTGTAAACATATCGATCCAACTGTTAATCTTAACTTAAAACTAAGGTGTTTTACCTCAATAAACACTTGAACTGGCACCTGTAACACACCATGGATGGATTTTAGAAACATGGGTCAGATCAGCCATGAATCATTTTCACAGAAGCAAAAGTTAGTTTGTTTGATGTTTTCAAGCAAAGTAAAAAATATTTTGACACATTACTTAGTTTTCTCAATTTTTTTATTGCTGTTTTAGGCTTTTGCAGTCATGTAATTATCATTACTAAAGAAACAAAACATTTTGTATGCATTATAAAACACATGGCACACGAAAACCACATTTTGCAATTTTATAGAGAATGTATGACATATTCAGCCCCATATTTAATCAATAGAGCAGGTTTTTGAGGAAAATACTGACTTTGTTAAATAGTATTAAAGGATTGTTGGAGACGTCAACTGTTCTGCTACAAAGATTTCAGCTTTGTCTTTAACATCATATGCAAACCCTGTCAATGGCTTAATGCATGCAAAAGAACTGTCACTGGTTCTTAGGTTTATTTCAACCTTTTTAAGTTAAAGACATGATAAATACAATCTGCGTTGTTTTTGGAATTCTAATCAGAAACACTGTAAAACCTAAGCTGTGCCAGTAGGAAACAAAAACGTTGACATAACATAGATGAATAGTTAGCTAGGTTAATGTTTCTCACAAAATGTTTGTAGCCTGTTTTCTTTGACCCTTTTTTACCCATTCTTCTCTGTCATTAACTTTTTCACATAGATCACATTTAAAGTGTAAACGAATCAGGGCAACGAGAGACAGATGTTGATAAACACATGAAAGCCATTGTGAGTCCAGTGTTTAGTTCATAGACCAACGTAAATGGGTCTATATTCATGAAGTGGACTAACAACAACACATGGTCTTCAAAATGTTTTTCGAAATAAAAAATCGGAAAAGTGGGACATGCACACTTTTGCTTATGTATCCAGCCTCCTTGAGCCAGTACATTGTAGAACCAGCTTCCACTGCAATTAAAGCTGCTAGTCTTGGGGGATTTTTCTAGCAGCTTTGCACAGGTACACTCTGAGATGTCTGCCCATTCTTCATTGCAGAATAGCCTAAGCTCAGTTAGATTGGATGGAGATCAAGTCTCTCAATTGGATTTAGGTCTGGACCATCTACTCTGACCAGCTTCACTGGCCCTGCTGAACAACATTTTCCCCAAATCATGATGCCATCATCACCATGTGTATCTGTGGCGATTGTGATGTCAACCCTTAATTTTCTGCCACACATGTTTTGCATGACCAGAGAACATTCTTTCACGTGTTTGGCGTGTTCCCTACATGACTTGTGCCAAACTGCAAATGGGAGTTTTTTTATTTATTTATTTTTTGCGGCACTAGAGGCCTTTATTTTCAATTTTACCGACAGTAAGCAGACAGGAAATAGGGGCAGAGAGAGGGAGAAGACATTCGGCAAAGGTCTACGGGTCCGGGACTCGACGATGACTTCGAGGACTGTAGCCTCTATATATGGGTCGCGTGCTTCACCCCCACACCACCAGCGCCGCGCCCGCAAATGGGAGTTTTTATAGCTTTCTTTCAACAGTGGTTTTCTTCTTGCCACTCTTCCACAAAAGCCACATTTGTGGCATGCCCAACTTATTGTTGTCCTTTCAACAGATTCTCCCACCTGAGCTATGGATCTCTGCTGCTCCTCCAGAGTGACCATAAGCCTCTTGGCTGCTTCTCTTGAAACCACGTAATTTTTTTCCTTAAAATAAATAATTAGGCACTACTTTGTTTTGGTCTGTCACATTAAGTCCTAATAAAATACACATAAGCTTGTGGTTTTAACTTCATACAACGTGGAAAAGTTCAAGTGGTATAGATAGTTGTTCAAGCCCCCTAAAATTCCTTCTGGTTTCTTCAGAGAGATAATGACTCAACGCAGTCTTGCAGGAAATTGCCTCTCTTTCATGCTTGTGATCTTTTTGATATTCAAATTTTTTTATTACAGTCTGAAATTTTCAAAATCTCATCATTAAGAAATTTTCACTCAGGTTTTAACACAGGGTTGGATGTGTCTACAAATGAAAGAAGAATGACTCATTTTGGGTTCATACAGTCAGCAAGGACAGGAAACCGTTCTTCACATGTTGTACTGTGACCATTATCTTATGGTTTTGGGTAGAACAGGTGTAGATGGTGGCAAGAGCATATCCTCAGTGTCACGGTTTAAAATGATGTAAGGACAGGTTAGGGTTTCAGGTCTGGTTTTCTCTGACCTTGATACTGAGCTGTAACTGGTAAAGTTTGGAGTTGTATTTACGCCTAAATCTTTCTTCTCCGAGTAGGCCTGTTTCTCATGACCCCCGAGGAAACCCTAACCTCCTCAGAGGGCAGGAAACACAAGGCCTGCACTGCGCAAAGAGCCACATGAGGCGCAGTACCATCTTCCGGGAGAATAAACGATACTGGTCGGTCAGAGCACACTTTGTTGCATATCGACTCCCATGTTGTTTGCAACAACAAGCCACTTGATACATTATCTATAGAATCAGTTACATAGAATGAGCCAGAAATCAGATACTCCCAACTGATCTCTTCTCAGGGCCTACTTCAGCCAAAGACCACATCGGATAAATAAACACATTAAAGCAATGATTTTTAATGAGGTGTAGCACAGGAAAAAGACATTCCTCATTCTTGTCTGGTTGTTTGAGAAAATTGTTAGAAGAAGTGAAGGTTTTTGTTAAAGGTGCCTCCTTTTTACTGGATCAAGTTACCTCCTATTCACCAGCTTACAAGGGGAAGGTGGAAGTAGGTGGACTGCGATTGATACAGAGCACCATCACAGGCAGAAGTGTGCTGACAGACGGCTGTCAAAGAACACTTTTACTTCTTGTCCTCGACTTTCATTTGAACCAAACTAAATATAAATATTTATTTTAACAATTTGTCTGGGAACATTGCATAGAAAATAGTGGCAAAAAAGATTATTCATTTAATTTGTGGTCTTAGAAGAACAAACTGATAACAGATAAACATGATAATATTAAAATAAACATAATAATAATAAGTAATAATCATCATCATCAATTAAGTATAAAAAAATAAAATAAACAAATGGATGTTAAAAATACAACTAAATAAAGCTGCATGCTATTGCTAATATTACTAATAAATGCTATTATTTTCTTATTTGAAAAATAATAAGAAGAAAAAGAAATGAAGGAAGGTATAATGAGTAAATAATACATTTGAAATGCTAAATAAGTAAATACTAAAACCAAACTATTACTTCCACCACAATTACCATTGAAATGATGATGATAATAATACTAATAATAGTAATGATGAAGATCATCATCAACATCATTGTCTAGTATTATAAAATAATAGAACGATTAAGACTGCTTCTACTACCACTACCAATAATAATAATAATGCCACTACTAATGATAAATTAAGTCTAGAATGAGTAAATAACCGATAAAAAAGCTAAATGAGCAAATAAATAATAACATGTAACCAATAATAATGATGATGCCCTAACTGCCTAGCACTGGAGTGAAGAGAGCATGCTGCACACTATTCACCCGATCAGATTTTGGCATATATTTGTAATTTAATTACTAGGAAAAAAGAATTGTTAAACATTTATGCGCACATCTAACCCACCACTGAGACTTTACCCACCTTTTCTTTGTAATTCACCAGCATCTGTTTGTGTGACTGAATATTACCCACAGCATCCCTCAGCTTTATTTACTTGTTAATTAATTTAGTGTCTGCTTGGCTGCATGGTGTGTACAAGTAAGTGGGGAGGTGCAGGCGGCGTCCACCCCGTGGAGATTCTTGTCTGGCGTCTTAATTAATCCGCTTTATGGTCAGAGGGTCTGTGGCCATTAGGGAGAGGCTGTCTGGATCCCACCAACACAATGCAAAGGGCAGACCTCATGTTCAGAAACAGAAACACACAGTTCCTCTGTAAAGCAATAGGGCATGTTTCCTTTAGGGAAGCTCTGACGTGATACAAAAACAGACAAAATGTGCAGCTTTTGGAAGGGCTTTTTAGAAGCTCATAGGTTCCATTACCCATTTGAGAACAAGATATGCATTTAGTGTCATTGTCTTGTTGGTACCTAAAATTGTGACCAGATTTAAACAAACCAGAGACCGATGCATCAGTTCCACTGGCAGCAAAACAGGCCCCCAGCATGACTGCAAAGTGTTCTCAGGTTGAAAACCTCATACTGACATTCTTGCCACTGCGGTCAAATTATTCAATCTGTTTTATGTGATCAAAAAACGTTTGATGTTATTTGACTTGAAAGAAATGATTTTACAACAGCAGCCTTGTTTTCGTCTACACCCTCTTGGCTCATGTTGATGCTCAGCTTTCTTCACTGTGGACAGAGACCGGTGCTCCAACAGTTTCCAATTCATGGCAGGCTTTAGCCTTTGTGGTTCCTAGGTTGCTTCTTAACAAACTTATTTCTTCTCATCTAAAAGTGATGGTTTAGGTCTACTCCAGACATCAGCAAAGTAGTGGCTGTCTGTTGGCTAGTGGCTGTTCAGATTTCAATGTGAGAGGTAAAGGTAGTGAAATTGTTTTAGTTGTAGATGTTTGTCTATTCAATTTCTACAAAAAAATGAAAAGAGTGGGGTTGGATGTGGAGATTTTACACCATGACCCTTGCAGTTGTCTTTTATCGATGTGGTCACTTCTGCAGAATGACAGTTGTTCTGTTTGCAGCCTGTGCACAATAGCAAAGGGCTTCTTATGCATATCTCTGAGAATCTGCAGACTTTGAAGAAACAGCGGTGAGTGAAGAACAAACTTGAATCTGAATCATGTTCACAGGCTGCACCACTTGCATTAACCCTGACTTTTCCTACCTGAATTTTAAAGCTTAACCAACTTCAAGGGAAGCTCAACCCTAAACCCAAGTTAGAAAATTGCTAGAGGCCTTTCAGAGGAGCAAAAAACCTGTCAAAATCCTGTAATTTAAACAAAGAAAAACCTACACCATTCACAAATATTAAAGCACTCGAACTCATCCCTTATGCAAAAACTGTGGGGAGATTTTCCTTTTCTCCTCTGTGGGACACCATCTGCATCATTCCTCTGTTAGACTACATGAAAAAGGGAGTGTGAATTCACCCTCTGGAGGAAGACTGTGCTTGCTCTGCTGTTTGCTCTGCTGTTTGTAGGAATAAAATCTCTCTGTCACTATGAGGACGCTCTGATCTGATGTGTGCGGGCGTGTGTCTCTTGACACTCATGGCTGCAGAAAGAAAGTGATTGGAAATGATTAGTCTTCGGTACTTTACTGTGGCTTGGCAAGGCCAAGAAGGAACCAGTCTGCAATGATTTGGCAGTGGAGAATGGTCGAACATGATAAGCCAAAATGTTTTGGAAAAAAAAAACAACGCAGTGTGTTTCTGTTAGGCAAGTGTACCTGTACTGTCAATAAGTTGTTTTAATGACAGATAAATGAGATTACATAAGATTAAAAACGGCGATTTTTAACACATAATGTTATATTATGACCTAAATCACCATTGGGAAGGCTGATATCCAGCAGACAGTCACTGCTAAGGAAGCCAAGAGTATTAAAGTTTAGTGGAAGGAAAAAGTGTTACACCAAAAACAGTGATAACTGTAGCCTCCACTGTGTTTGTCTCATCCAAAGTCACCATAGCCATATAGCAGGAAATCTTAGGGCACCTATGCTTTCTTCATTTTTTACCAGTGTTTTATTTTTTTAAGCGACAGTGTTTACCATTTAAGACACAATTGATCATTTGGTTGTATTTCAAAAAATATACAAAATATTATAGCTGACAAACACATCTGCGAGAGCCGAATGTAGAACTATTGGTTGGAAATTACTTATTTTAAGTGATGTATCATTATGTTTTACATCTCCATCTAGTCTGATCAGTTACTTAGGGGTAAAGAGACAGGAGTTTTTTCAACATTCATGCCGCTCATGTTGAAAAACGGCTTTAGGTATACGCAGACAGAACGGGCCGAGTCAACTGCATACACTAATCTGAATTGGTTATCATTTAACAATTACATATTGACACATATTCCCTTGTTCGTCTAAGCAGCAGCTTGCATCACTTTGTGCCGTGGAGACAGAGCTTTCCACTGCATCCCTGCCTCTCATCCAAACTCTGCGGGTCATTTACATACTAATTACCACAGGCCACCCTACCTCTGTCCACCTCAGCAGCGTTTGCAGCCTGCCGATGAAAGCCGACAGGCTTTTTAAGCAAGCTTTTATATGTCCTTTTACAGCTACAAGAAGCCTTTTTATGCACCTCCTTTCTCTCCTATTGTGACAGCACCAGAGCCTAATTGCAACATTCGGGCAGCTCGTTTTGTTTCCCAGCTCTACTGCAGGCAAAATCGAAGCTTTCCAGTTGAATGTATTTCTTTGAAAGCTTAGGAGGGTGTCAGGGACAGATACAGGGCTTTGCAAAGCACTCAGAGTTACAAAAAATCTAATATACATTTAGATGCATATATTTCCATACATCTTCATTGTTTGGCTGAAACGTTCCAGCCATGAGGGGTATTTGCACTTGCATAAAGCATAAAGAGATGCATGAAGCAGTAATGAATCATCAAAAGCAAAATTAGGATTTTAGCCGATTTGAACCACGTAGTCATGCATATTGTGACCAGCACTGGACTCTGTTTTGCTTCGATATCAGTTTAATTCAGCAGACCCGTCTCATATAAATAAACAGCTGAGCTCTAAAAGCACTCTGTATTTTCTCTGTTATTGCAGAGGCAGCGGTGTGAACATTTCAAGCTGCGTCTAAACTTTCATTACACAAAAACACATTAAACGCAACTGAGCTGACCTGTGAGCATAACCACCCACTAGGTATACAACAGCGACCATAAGTTAAATAGAGTTTATTGTCTAAATGCTTTTAATTTCTCGAATTATAATTAATGTAGCTAGCTTGCTTAGCAGATACAGGGGTTGGACAATGAAACTTAAACACCTGGTTTTAGACCACAATAATTTATTAATATGGTGTAGGGCCTCCTTTTGCGGCCAATACAGCATCAATTCATCTTGGGAATGACATATACAAGTCCTGCACAGTGGTCAGAGGGATTTTAAGCCCTTCTTCTTGCAGGATAGTGGCCAGTTCACCACGTGATACTGGTGGAGGAAAACATTTCTCAATAATATTTAGATATGGTGACTGTGCAGGCCATGGAAGATGTTCAACTTCACTTTCATATTCATCAAACCAATCTTTCACCAGTCTTGCTGTGTGTATTGGTGCATTGTCATCCTGATACACGGCACCGCCTTCAGGATACAATGTTTGAATCACTGGATGCACATGGTCCTCAAGAATGGTTCGGTAGTCCTTGGCAGTGACGCGCCCATCTAGCACAAGTATTGGGCCAAGGGAATGCCATGATATGGCAGCCCAAACCATCACTGATCCACCCCCATGCTTCACTCTGGGCATGCAACAGTCTGGGTGGTACGCTTCTTTGGGGCTTCTCCATACCATAAATCTCCCGGATGTGGAGAAAACAGTAAAGGTGGACTCATCAGAGAACAATACATGTTTCACATTGTCCACAGCTCAATATTTGCGCTCCTTGCACCATTGAAACCGACATTCGGCATTGGCATGAGTGACCAAAGGTTTGGCTATAGCAGCCCGGCCGTGTATATTGACCCTGTGGAACTCCCGACGGACAGTTCTGGTGGAAACAGGAGAGTTGAGTTGCACATTTAATTCTGCCGTGATTTGGGCAGCCGTGGTTTTATGTTTTTTGGATACAATCCAGGTTAGCACCCGAACATCCCTTTCAGACAGCTTCCTCTTGCGTCCACAGTTAATCCTGTTGGATGTGGTTCGTCCTTCTTGGTGGTATGCTGACATTACCCTGGATACCGTGGCTCTTGATACATCACAAAGACTTGCTGTCTTGGTCTCTTTTGAACTCTGGTATGTCACCCATAATGTTGTGTGCATTTCAATATTTTGAGCAAAACTGGGCTCTTACCCTGCTAATTGAACCTTCACACTCTGCTCTTACTGGTGCAATGTGCAATCAATGAAGACTGGCTACCAGGCTGGTCCAATTTAGCCATGAAACCTCCCACACTAAAATGACAGGTGTTTCAGTTTCATTGTCTAACCCCTGTATGCTGCTAGTAGTTTGCCAACTGTAGTCTTAAAACAGTGTTACCTTAATGAGACTGATGGGTCGTCCTCCCTTAGTTTCCACACTATTACGTCTTTATGCTTTTTGCGACAGAAAATATATCCAAACTATGGAGGGTGAAAAGGGTCACAATTCAAAAAAGTTATAAAAAAATAAATATAAGACACAAATTGAATAAAATAGAAAATAAATACTTAATAAATAAATGTGTAAGTAATTATTCAGTCATACATACAGTCAGTGGATGAAATATATATTTAAATACTTAAAATTAAAACTCTATTAATAGATGAATATATGTACAACATTAATTATTTCCTTAACTTCTTGGTTCTTGTTTAGCAGCGCACCGTAAAACTGTTCAAAACTATCACTATTGCTCGTCAAATACAACCGACTGGCTAACCTGCAGCTCAAGTCTACTTCCAGCCAATCACCCCTAAAATTATGACAGTTATCCCCCCTCTCACAGCTGGAGAAAGCTCTGATTTTTCAGGAACTTTCTTTGGCATCTCAATAAAAGAACCTAACGCTGTAGCACTGTAAACAGTATTATTGTAGCATATTTCAAACCATAACTCCATAACCTTTGTTGATTGATACCACCCTTAGCGAGGAGTAAAATCTTCTGATTTTGCCAAAGACAACATTGTGCTGCTCATGTTTTCTCTCTCTCTGGGGATTTGGCTTAAGGCGCTTGCAGATGAGAACGATTTTATCAATCAAGACTTTCCTTAAAAGGACTAATGTCTTTCTTGCATGCCTGCTTATTCTTGGGCCTCTTTCATGTTGTGTTCTTGTTCCCTTTCTCCCCCTGCTGCCTCTTTTCTCTCTCTCTCTGTTTTCCCTCCCTCTTATTTTCTCCCACCCTTGTCTTTTGTATTATGCTCCATATGTTCCCCCCCTGCTCTGACCCTCTCTCATTACACTCTCTCGGGGGTCGACAGGGTGAAATAAAGCCTGTATCTCTGAGTCTATGGGGAGTCTATCCTGCCGGTGAGTAATGATCAGGACACATTGCCAGACACACTCATGCAAAAATGCAGATACGCCTAAATAGGGCTTACACACAAATACTTGCAGTTGAAACCAGATTTCTACACACACCATATAAAAAAATACTTGAGGTTTTTTTCTCACAGTCTAACATTAAATCAGACTAAACCTTTCCTGGTTTAGCTGCGTTAGGATTACCTAAATTATTTCTATTTGATAAATGCTTCAATATTGAGAAAGACGTTTTTTTTTTCTATTTTTGTATAATTTTCATACATTTACCTGGTATATGCCCAAAAATGTCTCACAATAGTTTGTGAGAACGTTTGGCCCATGACTCCTGACAGAAATGGTGTAACTGAGCTGCGTTTGTAGGCTGCCCTGCTCACACAAGGGACTGAGATCAGGGCTTTGTGATGACGACTCCAAAACGCTGATTCTGTTGTCCTTAAACAATTTCATAACTAATTTGGTGGTATTGTCCATCTGGATGACCCATTTGCCCCCAAGATTTAACTTCCTGGCTGATGTCTTCAGATGTTGCTTCAATATTTCCACATCATTTTTGTAAAACACTTTTGTAAAGTGTACCCGTTCCTCCTGCTGCAAAACACCCACAAAACATGATGCTCCAACTCATGTGCTTCACATTTAGGATGGTTTTCTCAGCCTTGCAAGCTTTCCCTTTTTTTCTCCAAATGTGACTGCAGTCATTATGGTCACACATTTTTATTTTACCTTCATCAGATCAAAGATGTCTCCCAAAATTAAGGTTTTTTCCCTGAGTGCATTTGTAAACTCTAATCTGGTCCTTATGTTGCTTTTGGAGTTCTGATTTCTTCCTCTCTGAGTGGCCTTTTAGTTCATGTCGGTACAGGTTAATGACATTTTGTTAACAACTTTACACTCATTTCACACCAAAGCATGTTCATCTCGGGGATACAGAACCCGTTTCCTTCCAGAACCACGTGATGTCTTGACATTCTCATCCTGTTTATATTTGCATGTATTTGCTTGATCAGACGGATGTGGCACCTTCAAGCATCTGGAATTTGTACACGAGGATGAACCAGACTTGTGGAAGTCGACAACTCCCTTCCTGATATCCTGTGTGATTTCTTTTGATTTGTGCATTATGTTACCACAAGGCAGCAGTTTGTTTAAGGGTTTTGCCATGAAATACAGTAAACTGTTAACTTAAATGTAGTGAATTAACCTCTCTGGAGCTTACAAAGCCATGGCATCATTATCTGTGTTTGCCAAATTCTTTAAATAAACAGTAAGTAAATAATAGAACCAGTCAAGCACTGGACCTGACTTGGTGGAAAACGTCCCCACGAGGCCTAAAAGTAAGGTGTGGTTTGATATTGAAGGACTGGGAGGAAAAGTGATGAAGAGACGTTCTGCACACTGGAAAGGAGGAGGAAGGGGGGTGTGTGGGGGCCATTGAGTTGCAGATTAATGTAATGATGATGGGAAAGAGGCCTACAGACAGAAGTCGTGATCGTCTGTAAGCCTCTAAATGATAAGAAGTGCCTGATCCAGACTCATGTAGAACCACATTGAGCTCTAGCTTTCAAGTTCAGAAGATCTCATATCTGAAAGCTGAGGCATCTGCTCTGATGATTATGCGAGAGGTCATTAACAAAGAGAGGTGAATATCCTGAGTTACTCCGCTGGGCGTTTCCCCACAGCATTGAATGAAGTCAACACTGTGAAACAGCTCTCAGGCTTTTGTTGCAGTAAACTAAATCATCATGACAGGTTGGACTGTAAAGTTATTAAAAAAATGTATGTAGCTCCTTATTGCCTCTGCTCTCATGCAACCTTTGCAAGAGTCATATGAAAAAAAATTCCTGTGTTATGAAATGGTAACTGCAGTCATGAGGCAGAGTAGTGGTTGATGGCGAGTTACAGCTGCCCTGAAAATGATTTCAGACCTCATATCTCAGATTGATTCAAAGGATTTCAAAGATAAACCGTCACACAGCCTTCCTGGAACAGGAGCTGTTGTCTAAAAAGACATTAAGGATTTTTAAGAGTGTGAATCGTTCAGTCGCCGAGTATGACGGGTTTCATGCTTTTAATAAAACGTCTTAACATTTTATGGTCAGGCTTTAATCGTAACTCTTGAATTGACGAATAAACAAAATGAAAGCCTTGTTCTCCTGCAGCTTGCAACATCTTGACTCAGCTTGCAGCTGTTGAGTTATTGCCGTGCTTCTCACCAAGAAGCTCAACATTGCATGTAACCACCATTCTGCTAGAAAGCTCCCAGTTTAGAAGTACAGGGTGCTTCATAATATATAGACTGCTTCCTGTTAGTGTTACAATGCCTTGCAGAAGTATTTGTACAACAGTTGCCAGCACAAACTTCAATGTGTTTTTAGAGATTTTATGTTCAACACAAGGTAGTTAACAACATAATTGTGAAGCAGAAGGTTTAAAAAATGTCTTTAAAGAAAGATCTGAAATGTAGCATTTGTAGTCAGCTACCTGAGTCAATACTTGACAGAACTGCCTGTCATTGCAGTTAAAACTAATGAGTTTTTGTGGTATTTCTGTTCCAGCTTCGCCTGTTAGACTGAAATCTCTGCCCATTATCCTTTGTGAAATAACTCTAGCTCAGTCAGTTTGGATAAGGACTTTATGTGAAACAGCAGGTTTCAAGGTTTGCTACAGATTCTCAGTTGAATTGAAGGCCTTTACTTTGACTGGGTCTTTCTAACACACAAGTATGCTTTGAATCTCCACCCCTGCCTCAAGTCATTCGCACACAATGCAAACAATGACCGAACAATGGCTTTCTTCATGCCACTCTTCCATAAAGAACAGGTTAGTTGAGTGCTCAACTAATAGTCGCCAGGCAAAAGATTCTACCGCCTGAACTCCGGATATCTGCTGCTCCTCCAGAGTTACCATGGACTTCTTGTCTGCTTCTCTGATTAATGCACTCTTTGCACAGCCTTCTATTTTAGGTGGATGGCCATGTTTTGGTTGGGTTGCAGCTGTGCCAAATTCTTTCTAGTTTCAGATGATAATTTGAACATCCTCTAAACATTGAACACTGACATGTCTGCTGTGTTCCTTAGTCTTTGTGATGCTGTTTATTCTCTAATATCCTCTAACAAACCTCTGAGGCCTTCACAGAACAGCTGGATGTTGGAAGTTAAATTAGCACAAATGGACCCTGAAAGCAATTCGTTTCACTGGCTTTTATATAGGGATATTAGAGCAAATGAGACAGAAGACAAATGCAAGCCACACCATCAGATTTCAGTTGTAAGGAACCCTGAAAACTTGGTATCGCATAACTTTGTGTTGGTCTGTCATAAAATCACAATTAAATCCATGATGTCAAACAAGCAAGCAGTTTATTTGAGGGTTTTGCCTTAAATACAGGTAACTATTAACTCAGATGTAGGGAGCTTACAAAGCCATGACATCATAATCTGGGTTTGCCAAATTCTTTAAACCCACAGTCAGTAAGCAGTAGAACCAGTCAAGCACTGAAACTGGTTCGGTGGAAAAAGCACCAAACAGTCTAGTGAGGTTTGCGGTTGTAACGTGACACAATGTGAATAGAAACCTTTAGTGTTAAATGTGGACCTGTGAGAATTATTTTGGCTGCGGTGATTTAGTTACACAAACAGAGAGTCCTTGTTACTGCGAGTGAAGACATCAGCTGATAATCACACAGCAGAGTATACAAATGCTGTGGTAGACACATTACAGCAATGCTACGGGCTCTGTCTGCAAACTGACGCAGGATAGATGTATATACGTGTGATATAAAACCAGACTAACCCCTGTTATTTCTTACTTACTTTAGCTGTTGCTCTCATTATTCTACTGCTTATTAGTACTTGGAGTGAAGAGCCACTGAACTCAGTATGCATGCTCAGTATGAGGGATTACTGCAAAGTCAACGCCAGTGACTGTCCACTGTCTCTACATGTTCATCCGGGAGGACTGAATGCTGCAAATCTCTGACTGGATGCAATCTGCTGGGTTTCCTTAGATAGAAAAACTTTTTATCCAATTTGAATAAATAACTAACTCTGACTGCACTGTTCAATGTTTAGGATTGATTGTAATGTATGTACCTGACTTTTGTGAAGTGCCTTGAGACAACATGTGTTGTGAATTGGCGCTATATAAATAAACTGAATTGAATTCAATTGAACTGCATTTGCCTTTAAAGCAGCATAGGATAATGTGCAAACTGTCATTGATTGTGCCAGGCTCAAAGTACACTGGGATAAATGTAGGCTTTTTTATATTTACTCTCCAGGATTACATTTTGTATGGACTTAGGTGTCAATGCTTCAAAATCAATTGTTACACATTGGATATCTCAGAAACTTGGCAACAATTCATCAAATTTTAGACGTGCTGCCAAGTTTTTTCCTTTTGAATGGAGGAGGTGTCAGAAAGGTGGCTCTTCGAAAGTGATGCAAAACACAGGCAGGCAGGAGAGGCTGGTGAGCACACAGGTTTAATAAAAAAAAAGAACAAAGGAAAAACTCACAGGTGCTAGCAAATACAGGCATGATTTTAGACAGGCTCGGCTTCACATGAACAAAACCATACTTGGCATGAAACAGCAGTCAGTCAGGACAGGTTTGCCATAACACACAGTATAAACCAGCGGCGAGCCAAATGAACAGAGGAGTATATAGCAGGCCATTTTAGCACACCATTCTTCCAGGATTGCCCTGTATTTAGCTATATCCATCTTCTTATCATCTCTGACTAGCTCCCATGTCCTGCTAAAAGAAAGCATCCCCACAACATGATGCTGCCACTGTCGTATTTTGCTTTAGGAGGGTTGTGTTCCGGGTGCGGTGGAGTATTATAAATGATCTTAAATCCCTTACATGTTGACTAGGTCATTAGTGATGTTTTACCTCATTGCCATGGAGTGAACACATACTTGAATGGTTCTGACCAACTAACTGCTAAAACGTCTGCTTATACAGAAATACTCTTTTTCTAAACTCGCAGAAGATCAGTAAATGAAAGGGTTTATTAAGTCCCAGCTGACTGGAAACAGCAAGGCTAGATTTGAGCTGTGTTGTAATTGCTCAGTTGTTCACTATATATGTTCGGGTGTGGTTAATTCTATGTTTTTATTTGCCACCTAGTGGACTAGCAATTTATGTGGCAGATAACTTAGTGTGGGAATGTCGTAATAAGAAATGACTAATGCACTGTGCCATCTAAGCATGCTAATGTCAATGTTTAAGCATGCTTAGGAAATATTCTTTATTTTTTTGCTACTTCTGTAACAACTGTGTATTTGGCTGAGGCAAGGATTACTGTTACAAAATAGGTGCAAAAACTCTGCTGGAGTGTGTATGAAGGTCTGTTTTCTGTGTATGAAGGTCTGATCTGTTTTCTCATTTCAGTTTACAAATGAACCACAAAAGATGTGCAAAACATGCACCAAAAACAGCAGCTTCGTGAATTTGCCCCCGTGTGCATAGTTATCAAGAACTGATGCTCAACAGGGAAGAGGCAGGGTTCATTCTGAGAGGGTTGGCAGGCTATCGCAGTTCGGTTTGATTTTTTGTCTCTTTATTTCTGTCAATTTAAGGATGACACCTCTTGAATGGGAGTGTCACCATCGCACCAAGGTTTACGTGGACTCTCAACTTGTAAGTAACAGAGCAAAAATCATGTGTATGTTAACTGATTTCTCAGAAACTATACAAGGCTTTGTTGTGACAGCTCCTCGGAGTTCATCACATGGCAAGACAAATGACTAGACTATAGAGTGAAGTTACTGTTGGTTCCCCTTTTCAATGAGACGTTTTTTCTCACTTATTAGGAGGCAGTCAGCTGTTTATGTGTAAGAGTAGTTGTGAGTACTGAATACGTGAATTCCTGTTCTGCTTATTGCTATATTAAGCAGTTTATTCTGCATGGATGTATTTCAGTTTCAATTCAATTCAGTTTATTTATATAGCGCCAATTCACAACACATGTCGTCTCAAGGCACTTCACAAAAGTCACGTACATTCATTCCAATTAATCTTAATCATTGAACAGTGCAGTCAGATTCTGTTATGTATTCAAATTGGATAAAAAGTTTGTCTATCTTGTGTTTGTTTATTTCAGACTCTGGTAATGTCTGTCTTTAAGAGATAATTCTCTATTTGCCTGTAAAACAGCTGAGCATGAGATCCTGACTTCTTCTCAGTTGTGAAGAAGAAGCAGAAAAACAAACAAAACACGTCTCACCTTAGTTTGTGGTTACTGAAAAGCAGAGCGTGAATGGGGTTTCATAATTAAAGAAACAAAAGAAAAAAGGTTTGAATTACCTGCGAATAAAGAGACAAACGTGCTCACTCATTTACTCTAATCCAATATGTCGTATCAAGAAGTAGCAACAGAGCTGGTCAAGAGCTGAAAGCAAAACCTCACGTGACACACAGTAACATAAATGACCCCTGACTTAGTAACATTTAGCCATTTAGGCTTTATTTAAATCTCAAGGAATCACAAAGGGGACGCCCTGGCTTCTAGTGTCGCTCCTTAATCTGCAAATCAGAGAACCTGATTTAAAACAGAGGAGGAAAGAAGAAGTGGTTAATACTGACTTTAAATTAGAGATGCTCCAGTTTGAATTTTAATGGAAATACGCTTTACCTGCATTAATTTGTGTCCCCAGCTTTTATCTGATATTTTACAAAACTCAAAAGAAGAAGCATCAAAGAACATGATGTTAGTTTATGGGATTGAAAATGCTAAAGGTTACAGGGAATGTTGGAACAACCTAAGTGGTTTGTCCCAAGCAATATCGTCATCACAATATTTACTGTTATATTTATTTTATCTCTTTATCATGGGTCCCTAGTTTGTATATTAGATTGTATCGTGCTTCCTTTAGGCCTTATAATGACTTTAGTTTGTTCTTATTAATTTGAATTGCTTGTTACAGTAAATACGTAACATCAATTAAATAAACCGTGTCAATACTTAACTATCATTATTTCTGGGATTATTCCGTATTCATATTCTTGTTTTGACAGAAATGTTTATGCAAGTTGTATTATAGAGATAATATTATTTTCTACCTCTTGTTGCTCTGTCCTTTTCAGCAAAACTCAGTAAACAAGAGGGGACAGTTTTTCATTTTTTCAGGAATCAACTCCGACTGTAATGGTGCCCTGCACTAATCATCAAATCAATAAAGAAACAACATTCCCCAAACCATTTTTAATTAAAGAGCCTTGAGCAGGAAGAGGAGAGTGGTAAGGTGAAGGGAGGAGGTCTGCTCACTGAAAGCCACTTGAATCCCTTTTCTTATTAACTGTGCGACAGATAATCTACCACTGCCAATGCACGTACACACAGGGTTATGAACCAGGTTCCCTGAGGAGAAGAAACAGTCACTGCCTGTCTTTCGCCTGGCGTAAATTTGCTGCTGAACATGATCAACTGAAGTGCAGAGTCATTACCCGGTGGTTTACAATTAACTTCTGTGCTTTTTCTCAGTGGTACTTTTACCAAAACAGGCTTTTTACAATTTTATTTTCTCCTACAGAATAGCTAAGTGACAAGGAAAATGTTGATCATTTCCTTCCATCCACATCTTTATAGCCACTTAATCTTGTTCAGACTTGCAAGGAGGGCCGAACCTATCCCAGCAGTAATAAGTTGGATTACACCCCTGACTGATGTCCAGTTCATCACAGGATCACACAAGCACATGTTTTTGCTCTGTAGTTGGAAATCGGAGTACCCAGGGAAAACCCATGCACTCACAAAAACATCCACACAGAAAGGCCTTGACTGAGATTTTAACCCAGGATCTTATTACTGTCAGTCAGCAGTGCTAACAAAGGTCTTAAATGCACATTTAGTACATTGTTTTCTCATAGTCCTGAAAACCTTAAATTAGAGAGAAGAAGAGCCTTTAAGCCTTACATACTGGGGCGTATGGTAAAGGAGTTGACAATCTGAACACTGGGAGTAACTGACATGTACTCACTGCAAAGACACTTCATTCTTCAAAATAAAAGCTCCTATTGGATTATTCAGAAGTTTAACAGTGTTAACCCATTTCTGCTATTTTTCTTTTGAATAAATGAATATAAATCCATATTTCTATCTTTAATGGGGTTCAAGAGATTGTATCTAATTAATATTTAAGCTTTTCCTGGAGCTTAACATGCTCAAGACTATGGAGAATACCCCCCACACTCCCTACCCTGATCATCCTTCAACAATGCTGTGGACCACTTACTGTTCTTGTGAATCATCTTTTCTCGGTACCTGAGATGGTCCTCACACAAACACACTGTTCAGGAGAAAGCTCAGCATACACTGTAGTTCCTGCATCATCCTGATGGTCATCTTCTAGAATGACCATTATTCAGTTCGTTTTGCACTCATTCATCACTGTGTGGTTTGGCTCAGCAATAATGCATGACAGTGCCAAATTGCCACCAACAATCAGGTCTGCAGATTGGATCATCAGCGCTGACCTTCCCTCTATACGCTATGCCATTTGCACTAGATTGACCTTGTGATCAGCTTTTGTAATGATATATACATATTTCTTTAAAAAATATACTTAATTGTAAATGTTTGTGCATTGAGCGAAAAGTTAAACAAAATTTAAATTCCTTGTTTGTACGCTCAAACTTGGACATACTGCATACTGAAATACTGCAAAAGAACATAGTGGTTCTTTAAATAAGTGTTGTTATTGACAGTGGTAATTGTTAAACGTTCAGATGATAGGCCAAACATGATTTAAATCAATAACCAACATCAGTGGACATTATAATTTACATTTCAGTGATTGGAAATTTGAGACTTGACCTGGACATTGAAAACAAACCTCTAAGTTCACAAATCATTTGGTCGTTGTGCTGAGAAATCGCCTGGTGTGGTGGTTCAGGAATAAAATGCTACCCAGTGAGTACTGGTTGTGTTACATTTTGTCTGCTCTGTTACCTTTCTTGACCTAGCCAAAAATCCAACCACCAGTCACAGAGGAGCTCTCTGTGTGTTTCTTGCTGTGACGGCTTTGCTCAGATGGTTACATGAAACATGGGAGAGGGTGTTTGGAGAAAAATAAGAACTGAGAAGAAAAAATCTGGATTTGAATGCATAGATAGTGGTCAGAAAATCTCTTCTGAGTCAAGAGAGTGAAAAGATAAAGAAGCATGAAGAAACAAACACACGCAACCACCACTAAACACAGAAGAAAGACGGAGAAGTGTTACCATTACAAAGAAATGACAGGACTTAGAGCTTCTGCCAAGATTATGACAGTGTCATTCTTTTTATATCATCATTGCGTTTATTCTTATGTTCAGGTGGACGGGTCAAACTTAGAATCAGAATCAGCTTTATTCTGCAGGTTTTGTGCACATAAACAAGGAAATTGATTTTGGTTCTGCTTTGCTCTCAATGAAAACATCTGAAATATAAACATATAGAAAAAAGAAAAAATTATATTTTGTTTCTCTAATGCATGTATGTATGCATGGTATCGATCTGGGAACTCTGAATATTAGGTGTTCATCAGAGACAGCATGGTGAAAGAAACTGTCTGTGGCGGCTGGTTTTTGCAAATAGCGCTCTGTAATGCCCACCTGAAAGTGTCCTGGATGTGTGGCGTCTGCAAAGAAGCTGCCCTTTTTCTGACCCTAGACCTGTACAAGTCCTGGATGGAGGGAAGGCCAGCCCTGATGATCCTTTTGCAGACCTAATTGTTGGTTGTAGTTTGGACCTGTCCTGTTTTGTGGATGAGCTAAACCACACAGGGATGGATGACCACAGGACAGACTAAATAATGGTAGTGTAGAGGATGACCAGCAGCTCCTGTGGAAGGTTGTACTTCTTGAGTTGCTACAGGAAGTACAGTCTCTGCTGGGCCTTCTTCTGAACAGTGTCTGTGTGAGGGGTAGCTTAGGACTAGCTCAGGTCCAGAGAAAGGGTGGTTCCTTGGAACCATAAGTGGTCCACAGCAGACACAGTGTTGTTGAGAATGGTGAGGGGAGCAAGTGTGGTCGGTATTCTCAAGAAGTCCAACGTAATCTCCACCATCTTGAGAGGGTTAGGCTGATTCATCTCCTGTCTGTCTGCACACTCATCACTACCCTGGATCACACCAATAACAGTGGTGTCATCTGCAAACTTCAGTAGTTTCACAGACGGGTCCGCTGAGGTGCAGTCATTTGTGAACAAGAAGTGAGTGGGGAGAGAACACACCCCTGGGGGGCACTGGTGCTGATGGCTCTCGTGTGGGAGAAGATGATCCCCAGCTTTATCTGCTGCTGCCAGTCAGTCAGAAGGCTGGTGAACCACTGACAGGTGGAGGCCGGCACTGTGAGCTGGGTGAGCTTCTGGTGGAGGATGTCTGGACAGATGGTGTTGAAGTCTGCACTGAAGTTCACAAACAGGATCCATATGTCCCTGGATGGTCGAGGTGGTGGAGAATGAGGTCTAGTCCCAAACTGACTGCATCATCTGTCGACCTGTTTGCCCAATAAGCAAACTGCAGGGACCCATAAGGGGGTGTCCTTAAAATGCTTCAACACCTGTTGCTCAAAGGATTTCATGACCACAGATCTCAGGCCGACAGGTCTGTAGTCATTTAATATTGTGATGGTGCGTTTCAGTTTTAAAAACCACTGGAAGAAGAAAAGCATCCTCCATTTTATGTTATGATTGGTTTTTGTAATGTGATTCTCCCACCACAACAATACCATCAAAAAATGGTGGAAATCTACTTAGAAAATTTGTTACTATATATTATTTAACATTCAATAATGTTTGGTTCTTTTCCTGACTTTTAATTTTTAAGCCAAACAATAGTGAGACAAATACCTCTACCTTAAAGTACTTCTGTTGAGTCATGAAACATAAGAAGAAAAATAAGCATAGTGTACCTGAATTAGGGTCTTATCATATACGATGACTTTTAATTCTATCTGATAACACTACTTTACAAACTCAAGTTTGAATCTTTTTAAACCGGCAAATGAGTGTCTTTTCAAATGCCTTCTTAAATGGATAAAGTCTTGGTAACACATTTTATATCAGTCGCAGAAACATTTGAGAGAATATTTAATAGCTGTGAAGAACCAGATGTTTCTCTGATCCTTGGTGGCAATGACTGTATAAAGGGAAGAATTGTTGTCCCATTTCTCTTTAAGAGAAAGCCTTTCAGCAGTGGACCTAATGGTGTACCCTGGATCGTTGTCCTGCTGCATACCCCAGGGGGTTCTTGGCGTTAAGGTCACGACCTGATGGCTGGACACTCTCCTTGCTAATTTTCTCATAGCAGCATTCATGGTCCATCATTTAAATCAAGTGGTCCAGGTCCTGGAGCAGCAAAGTAATCACAGAACATAAAAGAAACTGTGGTGTTGTGAGTCCAAAAAACATAATGAAATGTGAGATTTAAGATTAAATATGTATTTTAACATTTGGTTTTTTTCACGCAATACTTTTCAAACTTTTGAGGACCATCAAGATGTAAGACAAATTGTTTTAAGGGGGTTTTGGCTCTGGAATTTTCCAATGGAAGCCATGATTGCCCACCTCTTTTTCTTACTGTCGATTCATGAACACTGACCTGAGGCAAGTGAGGCATACAGTGCTTTACATGTTGTCCTAAGGTTTTTATGTGACCTCCTGGATGTGTTGATGCGTTCTTGGAAAACATTTTGTAGGCCAGCCTCTCCTCGGTTCAGTACTTTTTTATGTTTCTCCATTTATGGATAAAAACACTTACTGTGGCTTGCTGGGGTCTTTTAGCCTACTTCAGGTTATTATACAGGCTATGTTTAAGTGATTTCTTGATTCTAAAGGTGTTACATGCAGCAGTGTCTACATGTCAGTGAGTGGATCCTTCTCCCCCTGAGTTTCTGTTTTTTGTCTTGCCGTTGGGTTCCTGGAGCCAGGAGGGTGCAGCTGATTAAACGTTGCTCTTGACGGGCTGGGTTAAAGCTGGGAGTTGAGCTGGTCTTACGGCCAGTGGGCCATTTGGCAGCACGTGTGCTGCAGGAGCATGGTTTACCTGGTGGTTTTTAAATGTGCCGAATTGGAGGCTGTGGCTCTATGGAAGTGTTTTGGTTAAGTATAGGAGAACTAGAATTGGTTTGGTTTTGTGGCCAATTGGCGTGGCTTGAGCTTGAGGGAACTTTTGGGCCGTTTGTTTGTTTTCGGGTGCTGTATGCTGGAGGTTGTTTTTCCTAAGACCTGGTTTATTAATTGAAAATCCTGCCCTCTTTTTTTCCAGGTTCTTTTTTTTGTTATCATGCTACGTTTATCGCAAAGAAACGAATCTTGATGTTACCTGCTCTTCTGCTGGCTCGTCGTTCTTGGACAATTGTTACGCACCCCCCATATCCCTAGACTGCCTTTGGGGAACGCAACAATAGGTCTGGCAGTAATCAGGCCTGAGTGTTGCTAGTAAAAATTAAAGTTAAAATGTGAATAATCTCAGTATTTCATGATTAAATAAGGGTTAGAATTAGTTTTTTAGATAAAGCCATAATGTTTGCCCTTTCTATTGGCCCTTTTCCATTAGACACTGCTCAGTGCGTTTCAGCACAGCTCTGCTCACTTTTTAGGCTTTTCCGTTAGTAATGCTTGTGTGAAAAAAGACTAAGCAGTAGTCTATGACTTTTGTTCTTGATTGTTTCACTACAAATCACTTTACATTACTTTTTCGGGCTGTGGCGCTGCCTTGCTATGACGGTCCTGGCCACATTGAGATGGTACTCAATAGTAATGGAAAATTAACCAATCCGTGTAGAGTGGAGCTGACCTGAGTCGAGTAGAGTTGGTACTAATGGAAAAGGGGTTAAAATTAAATAATTTCAAAAGCTTCTGATGATATGTCCCAGTCCTCCCCTAAGTTGTAATTTTTAATGTAAAAGTTTGTTGTTTCATGCAAAATCTTTATTTTAAAACCTAGTAACCTGTGCATTTGGACTTCTGGTGGTAACTCGGTACAGGTTCTAAATTTTGGGGCAAATTTTGCTCATATATGGGGAGTGTAAACAGAATCTGGGGGCAGATGCTGCTAATAAATTTAGTTGAATACACCAATTGTTAATGCTGCTTCATGTAGCGCTTTAGCTAGCACTCAAAAATGCAACCATTGAAAATAAATTTTAAACAGCAGGAGGCTGAATGAAAAAGTGAGGTGATGTTTTATTGACTAAAGTCTCCATCAAAGCTCAGCTTTAAACAAAGAAAAACTATACATGGGTTCTACAATTTTATGCAGGTGGGTCAGAAAACTACTGTTGGTCTTGTTAGCTTCCAAAGCCCCAGTCACTAGCTAAAGGGTTTTATTTAATCTTTTTTTTTTATCTGACCCACTACTACAATGACCCATGTCATTGTTGTACATTTACATTTACAACCCTATTAAAATCCTAAAGGAAAAACTGTTATGATTTGGGGTTGTTTGGTTTTTGGTTTCTGGGTTTTTCTTATATTTCTCTCACAGTTTTTGAATCATGCTTCTGTTTATTATTTTTCTGGTCATGTTTTAGTCTTGTTCTTGTTTTTTCAAGTTTGGTTTTTGGTTCTGGTCATGCTTTAGTTTTTGTTCGTATTCAAGAGTCTCTGTTCTTGCTCCAGCCACGTTCTGTTCTGTCTGTTAATTATCTTTATCCGGTTCACCTGCTCCAAACTAATCTGTCTCCTAGCTCCACCTGGTTTACTCTCCATATATTCACTCCTGTTCAGTTGTTCATCGTGGAAACATTATCCAAATCATGCCCATGTCTTGTTTGTTGATCATGCTCAAGTCTTGCTTTTTGGACCATGCCATGCCTGTCTAGCCAGCCTGCTTCTGTTTTGTTCCTGCCTCTTCTGAGAGTGAGTTTTTGTTTGTTAATTAAATCCTTTATCACTTAACATCACGCTGCCTGCTCGTCTACATTCTGGGGTTCTATTTCGAAAGCCTTAACAAAAAACTAGGAATTACTGACATCTATGATACCAAAACCATCTTAACAAAGCAGATTTCTGGTCATGTGTAATTTAGAGGGTGACAGTAGCACTACATGTTCAGTAGTTTTCCCCTGTAATGATGTAAAATGTACACACCCAGGTGTCACACACAAGGAGTAAGGTGAGCTACTGTTCTTATCGGCTGATGATGGGATGGTAGCAGCACAGTGTAATCAAGAAGTGACGGTGATTATTTTTATGTATATGAGAGACTGTACAGAGTAGTTTGGGTCAGGTGGCAAAGAGTTTATCTGAGCGTCCATTATTGAGCCTTAGACTTTGGACCTGATTTATGGAGCCATCTTTCAAGGACTTGACAATAAAAACAGGCCAGAGGTTTCAACACTAAATGCGACAATTAATGCTTCGGGATGTAATGATGGTATAATTCAACATATTAATGCTGAGTGACCAAAGCCAAATCACATTACTGCTAAATGATCCTGCTAAAGAAATGCTCATCTGACTGTCTATATCTCTGTCCTGTTTGGTTTCTCTTTTCCCATTTCCTCTTTTCTTCTCAGTCCTGTTTTATTTCTAATCCTCAATCTTTTAAGCTCATTCTAGACATGTTATTTGCCTCATTATCACCTGTGCTTATTCTAATTTTCACCTCTCTCCTGCATTTCTTTTGCTCTCTATTTTTGTCAATCGTCTAACTATCCCTCTCTTTCTTCCACAGTCCAAATGAAGTGGCAGAAGAAGATATTTCTGGTCCTCATTGTCATCTGTACTGTCAGTCTTCTGCTGCACCATGGGGGCCACTTCACCTGGTGAGGAATGAGACAGGCTTTTCACTGTTTTAGTTATTTTAAACTTTTTAATCATTGCTCTAATTGAAGATTAGGGATGGGCCATGAAAACCCAGTTTAATTGTGGAAAAACAACCCAAAGCAATGATACTTCTGCCCTTCTGCTTCACATAAGGTTCCTGAACTAAAATCCAAAAAGCTTGGAGTAGTCTTTGATGTTCAGATACTCGTTAAGAGGGCTTTTGCCCTGTAACAACTAATCTTTGAGGCTTGCATAGATTTTATTCAAAAAAAATTATATATTTTTTTCTGGCATTAGGAGACAACTTATTTCTGGTATAATATCACTTGTACACTTTTGTAATACAACTTTTTCTTCCACACCTCGACTTGTCCTTTTGTGCCTCCAGTTGTGGTGAAATTATATCTCCAATGTCATTAGTTTTTGGGGGGATTTCAGTTTTGCAGCTAGCAAAACTTGAAATTAATTGCATTCTCGTCTTCTTTAGGAATATGGATGCTTTCCACTTTGGCTGCTCTCACCAGTCCCCAGGCCCAAAGCCTAAACACACCAACACTGTCTTCCTGAAGACCCACAAAACAGCCAGCACCACCATGCAGAACATCCTGTTTCGTTTTGCAGAGCGCAACAACTTGACGGTGGCATTGCCAGTACAAGCATGTGGTCATCAGTTCTGCTACCCACGTTCCTTCTCCTCTCACTTCGTCCATCTGCACACGCTGCGACCAAACTTGATCACCAACCACATGCGTTTTAATAAGACCGCATTGCAGCGCCTTATGCCAAATGATACTAAATATATTACAATATTGAGAGAGCCAGCCTCCATGTTTGAATCTTTGTTTACATACTACAGCCGACACTGTATGAGCTTCAGGAGGGTCCCGAATGGCTCTTTGGAAGCATTCTTGGCAGAGCCCTCACGTTACTATCGGCCACAAGAGATAGACTCCATGTATGCACGTAACACCTTGACCTTCGACTTGGGTGGAGACAAAGATAATTCAATAAAAGACTTGGCATATGCACAGAACTTTGTTGCAGACGTTGAAAAAGTGTTCTCCCTAGTGATGATTTCTGAGTACTTCGATGAATCGCTTATTCTTCTTCGCCATCTTCTTTCTTGGGATCTGGAGGACATCCTTTATGTCAAGCTAAATATGCGGACGGAAAGTTCCAAGAAGAGATTGTCTCCAGGTCTTCCTGAAAAGATCCGTGCCTGGAATTCCATCGATGCATACCTTTATGACTACTTTAATGCTTCATTTTGGGACAAACTATCAGATTTGGGTCTAGACTGTGTGGCGAAGGAGGTCCAACTTCTTCGGCAGGCCCAAGAGAGGTTAATGAGAAGTTGTTTTGGTGGGAAAATGCCACTTCCACGCCCAGCTGCAGAGATCAAAAACAAGGATCTACGTCCCTGGCAACCTAGCGACAAAGTCGACATTGTCGGCTATGACCTCCCCGTAAATATAAGCCGTGAGGCTCAGGAGCACTGCCTCAAGTATATAATGCCAGAGATCTCATACACACGCATCCTTCTTCATTCCCAGTCCCTTCAACACCGTCGAAGTTATCAGAATCGGCCTGTGCAGAAGTCACACACCCTCCAACAGCACATCCGCACAACCCTACCTCGGCATTCTCAGGTCCATCGCAGCCAACCAGCGCCCTCTGTTGGTCAGAGCCCTGCCTCAGGAACAGAGTCCAAATCCACCCCAAAGCAAAGTTAGGGAACTACACAGCTAGGGCCTTAATCCTGAAGCAAAATGTGAATATCTCATTAGTGCCCAGCAGACTGCACACTTCTACTCATCCTGATTCAAAAAGACAGCGATGCTTGGTTGGTAAAACATTTTGGGAACCAAATTTGTATTTGGGAAAGCAAAGAAAATAGGGTCCTCTCTTCTTTCTGAACACCCTTTTTCTAATGAGCCATTAAAGAAACTAGAGTGTAACCATATTCTCCTCCCCCTTTGGTGTGTGGAACAGGAAAATGTTGGAAAACCAAAAAGCAGGTGGGATTAAACTGGAGCTAGATTGTGTGCTGACCACAGCCGACTGCAGCTGGTTTTCAGTGAAAGTGGTTGTTTGAAGGAAATCAATTGATGTAAGTCCTGGAACCAATGTCAAGGTAGTGATATCAGCTCACAGAGTGTTCTTTGTGTGCGGCAGACTGGTTCAGGATCATATTACTTGTCTTTATTTTCCCTTTCTTGAGCTCTGGTTTCCTTGCTTTCTAATTAGCATATATGCTGCTTAAAGACCTTCAGACACACAATGACACTAGTGGATCACCTGTCAGGCCTCCAAAGAACCACACTGAGTTCTCCTCCTTAACTTTTCCCCGTCTATAAAAAGTTGAAAACCTAAAGCAGCTGCAGAGAGAGCAGAAAAGTGGTAGATGGACGTTAAGTCAAAAAACTGGGTCTGGATGCTGAATTTTGACCACCCATTATTACAAAGACTTTTACAGAGACTGAGCCCATATACAGTGTAAAACCTGTGCCTCCTTAGCCTTTGACCTCTCTTGCCTCCCCCTGGGATACTTTTCTCCATTTGACCACAAGCCACCCTTGCTGTTGAACCCCCCATCTACACAGAAGCACCAACATCTTGGTTTAGTGCTGCCCAGATCTGCCCTCGTTCTGTCATTGGCCATCTTGTCTTGAAAATACATCCTGTGGAAGATTTCAACAGTGAGGACTATTTTTGCAATAAGATTCAAGTTCTTTTGATATTAAAGAGATTCAAAAATCAAGCCAGAACTTCTTTGCCCTAGCTGAAATCTATATAACCACAGCACAGGACAAAGGCATGAAGACTGTGCTTCGCAGTGTTTGAATATTTAATCGTCTCTTCTCACGGCACCTCCTATGGCAAATCCTCTAAGGTTACATACCTAAACGTTTTCATTAGGGACATGCTGGACCAATGAAAAGTGGCTCGTTCAGAACTGGACCTGAAATTTAGGTGTGTAAATCAACAAAGAAGGTAGGCTTAAAGCACGGTACGGCAGGTTGGCCGGTGGAACTGCTGGGCTGACGGACTGTCAAACCTTATCCTCTTTAAGGGTTGTCTATTTTTATTTAAGCTGTAATTTAACTTACATTGTGGTAAGGGGAATGAATATTTATCTTGAAAGCTAAGTTATAATGAGTTTGTTTTTAAGATTATGTAAGAGTTGCACATGTGAGTCAGAAAATGAGACTCTGCCTCATGTTGAAAGAGCAGCTACAGCATGGCTGGTATTTCAAGTCTGTAGAGGGAGTCTGTGTGTGTGTGTCACTATAGCAAACATGATTGTGAAGAATATCAGAGTAATATATACTACCACAAAACCTGCTTTGAGCCATTTGGGTGTGTTTTTTCTAATGTATCTGTGGGCACTTTCTTTCTAAACACTGTCTAGAGTGGAAACTAAAGTTAGCCCTAAAATTATTCATACCCCCTGCAGATTTAGATTTATAGGTATTTTAATTAAAGCAGTTTGTTTCTGATAAGAAATTAGACGATAAAACAATGTTAAAGAAAAGTCAATCTTTAAAAATATTAATAAATTAGTTACAAAATGGCAAGTCAGAAATTAATTATACCCTTCTCAATAATCAATATAAAAGCTATATTGGCATTAGAGTAAACCAATTCTCATAACTGCCAACCAGCTTTTTGCATATTTCCACTGGTATTTTGTTGATTTCTCTTTGGTGACAAGTTTTTGAGGTTGGAAGACATCCTTGCAATCAACCTAATATTTAGCTTCCTCTAAATATTCTCCATCACACTGAAGTTAGGACTCCGCTCCAAAACATTTATTTTACTTCCAGTCACAAGAAACGTGCAGGTGAGAAAATGTTGGGGCTTACCTGTTATTGAGGGAAGGTATGAGGAAGGCTCAAACATTGAAATATGAAGAAATGCTGTGCAGCTGCAAAACACACTAAAATAGTCGTCATTCAAAAAGCATTTTGGCAAACTACCACATTGGTTAGATCCTATTTAAACATGGCAAAAAACACACTTTGTGTTGGTTTATTAAAGTTACTGTATATCTTATTTATTATCAGGAATTTACTATTCCCAGTGCTGTGGCTGTATTTTCACCTTTACTTGTAACTTGGAAAGGTTGCATTTTCATTGCATTATAATGATGTCTACTACAAACCTCCTCAGGCAGTGCAGATGGAATAAGACATATAGCAGCAATATAAATTATTCATTCTCCACACATTTGACACAATGTACAGCAACAAAGATCACTTCTGAATCTACAATGTGCTTGATATCAATATTGTTTTTGTTTCAGTCAATTGTACCATGGCATAAAATAATAAAAGCACACCAACAGTTACATGGACATGAATGAAGCATTATGAATGACTTTTTTAAAGAGGGTGTGAATATTTAAAGTCATACCGAGATTGAATATACCCAGAGTCTTAAGATGCACAGCAATTAGTTTTTGTTTGGTTTGTTTATTTAAAATTTGAATATAAATTATATTTCTTAAAAGGTGCATGACACTATAACAGGATAAGGCTTGGTCTGCTTTATTTTACCAAATCCCAACAAAGATGCATTATGTCCCTTTTCCATTAGTACCTAATCTAATCGGGTCGGATTGGGTCAGTTAAACACGGTTTGATTCATTTTCCATTACGGTTGACTACCATCTCACAGGGGGCGGGATCGTTAATAGCAAGGTGGCCATACGGTCCAAAGTGCTGTGATTTAGAGACACAAAAACACAGCAACAGCCTAGACTGCTGCTCTGTTTATGGCTGTTGTCAGACTCACACTCAGAGAAGAGAGCCAGAGAAGGCTCTGGGCAGCGAGACCCGAAGCAATGTGAATAAATACAGGAGAGAGAAGGAAGCATGCCGTATCAAATGGAAGGGTACGAACTAGAGGACGTGTGAGAGCAAGCTAATGCTACCTAATGCTAGCTTGATATGGTGGTCATATACACAATAAGCCCAGCGTAAAACAATTTAACAGTTGAAGATATTGAAATATGCTGTGACTAGTGACGCTGCCCCCTACCCAATCAGTCTCCTGCCGTTGCTCTATCAGTACGACTCAGAACGGTTGGAACCACAGGCAAGCAGGTAGTAAAAATAGTAACGGTTCCATGTAACCATTACTAACGGAAAAGCCTAGAAAACAAGTCAACCCGTAGAGAACTGCTCTAAGTAGGGACTAGTGCAAAAGGGGCTTCATAGGATCAGTTCATGTTCATATAGGTCCTTAAATGAGATTAGTTGAAAATGCATCTGTTGTGACTCTTACCTTTTAAAACAGCTGACGGCCAATGGGGACTTTCTGCTGTATTTTAATTAGTTAATTAGTTGTCTAAAAATTTTGCAAACTGCATCTGTTCACCTAAATCTGTTGTACTACAACAATACACTGAGATGCTGTAAAACTACCTGAACACACATGACACATTATATTTGGGTATAACACTAAAATGTCTTATGAAGACACTTCAAAACAACATGAATAAATATTATACTAACATTATACTATATAAATAAATACTTCTGTGCTTTAAAAGGCAAATGTCATCATATAGCCAGAAAACACAAATTAATCACAATTGGGTTGTTATTTGCATAAAGTCTCCCACATGAAGATTTACCACTGTTTTCTCTGTATTTTCACCCAACATAATCATCAGCCACTAGAATGAAGTGTCTGACCCAAGTGAAGGGTAGATTGTATATAAGTATTTTGACTTCCCTTCCAACCACAAGTGTGGTTAAGCTTGAAGTGACTTTAGGGTCCTATATAATGTTTTTGTGTGAATGTCAATGTTCTCAGAGTATTTACAACTACAGCTACATTACTGCAGTGCAGTTAAACCCTCACACGAAAAGCACACAGGCTGATTATGTGTAGAGAAGTGAGGCTGTTAGCTGCCTTCATTCTTTGAGGTAATGTTTTAAGCGAGTGCTGATGTATGCATGGGTGTATCACTTTAACAAAGTTGTTAAGAACTTGAACAGCTATAGTTGCTGTCTGAATCCTGCCAAAAGTTCAACCTTTTGAATGATAGTTTTTGTCTCACAAAGTGAAATGCCACTAGGGAAAATTACAGGCAGACTGGTCTCATGACAGTGTGCTTTTAAATTGCCAGTCGGGGTGCTGGTTTGTTAGGTCTCCAATCTGCTAACTTCATCATTCTCACTAGATAAACTGTCATATAAATGTCTCAAGAGCTCCCACTTGACCTAGAGACTTTATCATCACTGCTTTCTTCTTGGTTGGCAAATGTGTTATGCTTTGATGTCCAGGCTTCACGTAACGGAGTAACTCTTTAGCAACTTTTGGCTGTGTGCCCAGCTGCCTTGCGCTCTCGTTTTTTACATGCTTTTGCTTTTAACATTTCTCAATTCAAAACATCAAAATAAAATACCAATAGTTGGCTACAGGCCTGAACAGATCTGATAAGAAAATCTGGTTAAAATGATGATATATGCCTTTTAAAGCCCATTAAGTCTATCCAGTAATCCTGTCATAACAGTGTTGGTAATTATATTTAACTCATCATTGATCTTATATATACATTAGAGCACAATACCATTTAATTTAAAGCTTCTAAGACGTGTTAAGTCAACTTACACAATGATTAGTGTGAAGATAGTTATGTATCTAAATGTGTAGGCCTACTGGCTCTGGGAAAGGATCATTTTAAAATTAAAAACACTATGACAAAAAAAACTATTTTGGGGTTTTATTTTTGTTTTTTGATTTTTATTTCATAGTGTGTCATAAAAGTAATTTGAAATATTTGGTCCTTCAGGTTTTGTACAAAAAGTGAAGTACTTTTATTATGTGTATAAAGGATTTACTGATAAAACTACTGTATGAGATTTTCTGCCATCTGTCAAGTGTCATTTCTATAGTGATTAAGTTAAATGAACCGAATCTGATCAAAGCAGATATGTGAACATATTTCTTCTCATGTTTGTCTAACTTGGAACTAGATGAAGAATTTTTCAGCTTTTTTTTTCTATATTAGCTATTCCTTCATGAAATATTTCTCCCAGACAGCAATTTCCTGTAAGTGCTCTTTTGATTATGAGAGGCGTTTGCTGCCCTGCTTTTTTTTGTGGGAACATCTCAGTAATGGTCATGCTGTCGTGTCTAAAGTGCCCCCTGTTCTTTTAAAATGTGAAAGGCACTGTAAAAAAGTGCTACACTTAGATCTCATCATATTTACATCAGCGGCTCCATTTACCGTCAGTTATTTTTTTCAGTTTATTTTTTTTTTACATCACCCTTCTGGGTCAGAAAATGTTTGTATTGAGTGAATAGAAAAACTGACAATGGATAAAAGTGTTAAACTGAAGGGGTTAAATCATCAATTTTCTGACTATGTAATCCATTTTTTCTTTACTCTGAACACTGTTTTCCCCCATTTCCTGTTTTTAGGATTTATCTGTACATAAAGATTTTTTTCTTGTTGGGTGAAAAGGTGAGAATGAATGAAGGGGCTCAGAAAAAATAAACAGGAGACAATCAGAGCCTGGGTCCCCAAAGCTTTGTGGTGATGGATTGTGAATGTAATGAATAAAGTTTGAACAATTTCACCTCATTTGTGAGAGAACGTTTTTGAGCCTGAAAAAATGTCCTTTGCAATGCAGATTTATTCAGAAACGCACTGACTTGAATCATTCTGCACATCAAACCCTGGCACACACAACAGCAGCAGTCCATACCACACAATGAGAATTGCTCACTTAACAGCCGGATTCTAAACGTTTTCTGTTTCCCTGAAGGCTTCGTGCAATTCGGCCCATAATCACTCTTTTTGAAATTACCTCCTTTCTGCATGCTCGCCTAAAATCTTGGAACAAATTGCTTCTGGGGAAGTAAAAACAACAAGAACCCGGCAGTCTGTCTGGTATGACTGAGTGAAGCAGTCATAATGCTGTGGTGCAATTTAACAGCATGTTGTAGGTCAGTTGTTGCCATGGCTCTGCCTGTTCTTAAGAGGTCATTTAGACTCTTCTCTCCATCATTCTTCTCCCACATTTCTGCTACCATGGCACTTTAGGAAAAATTGCTGTGATATTATTTGTGACATATTTAAAGTGTAAAAACCGAGAAGTAAGGGGAAGAATGGCAAACCATGCTGTAGACAAAGAGGTGTGAAATGATTTTCATTTGCAAATTTTCATTAAGATTATTTATACTTTTCTTTAGAAGATCTCATTAGTTTTTTTTACCATATAATCTCAGTTACTATTGAAAGTTTGATTCCCATCTTTATCACTGATCTGTAGCAACCTATGGGGAATTCATAGTTCCCAGTCAGCTTTACCATCCACTCAACTGTGAAGTCCATGTGAGGTAAATTTTGTCATCTGTAACAAACCACTAAGGACTTTTGAGAACTTTTGCACACGTACCAGATTTTTGTGAACATGGGACATCTCTCAAACATGAAGAGACCTCAAGAGGGCTGTACCAAAGATTAATTTCTTCATTACAGAAAGACTTATTTGTCTCGTTAAGCTCTCATATAAAAAAAAAAAAGTGATTATGTGTAAAAAAGTGAGACTTTTAGCTGTTTTCATTCACTTATGCTAAGGCTTTACACCAGTGGCGGTTCTAGACGAAATTTACCAGGGAGGCCAGGGTGGGGCCAGTGTTTTTTTCGTTGGGGCACAGAACAAAAGAATGAAACAAAAAAAGGGGCTATATTTAATTGTTTAATATGAGCCACAGGTTGCGAACCGCTGATCTAGCAGATGAGCTGGGATACTTTTTAATACGACTGCAGCTAAAAGTGCAACATCATAATTTTTAATTCATTGTTAAATTAAAACTGTAAAGATAAAAAATAAAATTGGTCCAAGGGACCAATCAGTATTGGTTTCTGTGACAATGCATATCTTAATAAAAAATAAATTTTGTATTATGCCTTCAGTACAGGGGCCATAACAGGCCAGGGCCAGTTCTACAGGAGCACTGGACCCTGTTGGACCCTGTATAAAAGCGCCCATGCTTTACTCAATTGCTGCACTGCTAGCTAATATAAAGTATCCTGATGTTACAGTTGGTCATTAGTGTAATGCTGGTCAGAACCGGAGCCGGAACCAGAAAACATAGTGTTTAGGTCTGTGGTAGGGTTCTAGTCTGTTAAGTCTTCAAGTTCCTGTTAACAAACATAAGTTCCTTCTCCCTTTTACTAATCGCCATAAAAATCTGCACCTTATGAACTTACATTTGAGCTGGGGATTTTGCTATCACTACTGTCATTTTCACGTGGCTTTGGTATTATGCATTTTACCCAAGTTTTGTGTTTTATACTTATTTTATGGTCTGCTTTCTGTAGATTTAATCTATTAAGGTTTGTTCTTAAACTTCACAAATTAACAGGAACAAACTTAACATTGTTCAACCTCTGTTCTAGGCAACATAAACATCAACGGGATCTCTCATATGAAGGTGCTAGTACTTTTGCATGTGCTAATCCCTTATCTAAAACTCAAGCCTATTCTTTCTCTGCATTGGGCATACATTTTTTAGTAAAACGGTACAGTTAAAACCTCAGCATGTATTTGTCATGCCTACCATAAATCAAAAGCAGATCCTCCTCAGAAGGGACCTGTGACTTCTTTGTCTTAAATGCCGTTTCCTGTCAGACTGTGGATGCTAAGGATACCTTGGCCTTAAGCTATATTGCACACATTCTAGAGACCTAAACGGCTAATGTAGTTTTTAACAACGTGTGAATGCGCACATAGATCCAGTATACTAACAAGCTGTGTAGCATCTATTTCTGCTCTGATTGTGTTACCTGATAATTAAAGGTTAAGTCAGCTGAAAGTATATCTCTGTCCTGAAACCAATTCATACCTCTCCAAGCTGATCAACAAGAAAAATATCTCTCTATACATCCTCTATACCTTGCAGGGTAGAGTAGGGTGCTGGTGCCTATCTCCATTAGTCATTCGGCAAAAGGCTGACCTTACCCATCATCATAGTGGCTCTACATAAAATACCAGAATATTCACAAATATGGTAGCAAAACTCCCTGTTATGTTCTCCTTTCATGAAAATGTGCATAAAGGAGACAATCAAGCAGATACACACCCAGTTCACACTGGGAAACACAAATTTGTCTATAAAAATAGTTGCATATCCTTATTCTTACCTGCTCCTACATTATTTCGATCAAAAACAAATTCTCCCTTGTAAAAAGAGACATTTGCCTAACATGCTGAGTAGTTACTGGAATCTGATATGATGTTTGACAGCTTTCTTTCTTTGCTTTCTGCAGTCAACCTGTATTGTGTAACACATCACAAACTTGTAGCCCATTGGTTGATGGACCTTCTAGTCAGCTCATTCCTTGGTGATTTGTCTAGGGATTTGAAAGCTATACTATTAAAAACCTGATTTTATCAGCACCTTTTAGAATGGTAGTTTTGCTAGAGTTAAATAATGTGGTATTCTGCTCTCGGTTCATTAATTTTTTTCTGCATATTAAGGGCCATTGAACTAGCAGCTAAAGTTGTCTTACCAGTCAGTGAAACGAGTCCCAGTTTCATCAGATCTGTTTCAACCTGAGAGTTACTGGGCTTTCCTGATAAGGAGCTAAAACAGTCTCAGTATTCACACATTCACATCACAATTCACCCATGCACAGAGTGATTCACATGTGCACAGAACAAGATTTACTGATATATTTCTGATCCACGCACACACAAATAAATCTTGGTTTACAAACTGATTGTGGTCTATGAACCTGACTTCATTTTTGTGTGGATTTTTTAAACTACCTCTGACTTGCCTCAACCCACACATGTCTTTTTTTAACAGGGAATGATCTGCAACCAATCAGATAGCTTCCTTGTTTCAGCCAATCACAAGAATGCACCACGTGTGAGGAAGGGGGTGGGGAGGTGATTTACTAATAAGCAGTGTTGAGCATGTTACTTAAAAAATGTAATTAGTTATAGTTACTAGTTACATCTTCCAAAAAGTAACTGAGTTAGTAACTGAGTTATTCCACTATAAAAGTAACTAATTAACGCTAAAGTTTAAATATGTCTACGAATTTAGATTTTTTATCTAAGGTTTCACAAGGCAGTTGCATAAAGGGAAGTTACATAGACAAAAAGTCTACTTACATCAAGCTTTTAAGATTTACTTAACATGTACTTCTTGCCTTTTACCTCAAGGAGGATAAAGTAGTGTCTGTACTTCCACTTTGAAAACGCAATCTTTCCCACCAGACCCGCCATTGTTGCAGCTTACGTCTGCTAATTTGGCTGAGCAGGGCTGCAGTGTGCGTTTGTCGTTCGTAGGTAAACTGAACACTGCCTCTGATTGGCTTACAATGAACGTTTACTCTACCTTAGCCAATCATCATCATAAACTTGGTCTGGCCGGCGTGTCAGCCCCCCATGCGCACGTTTGCGTGGAAGGATCTAGTGTCTGGCAGCAGGCAGCATCTCCCATCAGCTCATCCATTCACGATGGGAGGCAGAGCAGAGACTTAAGAGATCAGACTAACACGATCTAACGTTTTTCTGGTTGGTACTGGTCACGTACTAAGTGTAAACAAGCCCGTCATGAAAGATGACAGTGCTTGTGTCCCCAGTTTATTACCTTCATATCTCTTGCTAAATCTGGTTGCTCTAGATGAGCATTGGTTTGTGAAAAAAAGTGTAGTGATGGGCTAAACCTGATAAATATCCTTAACACGTACCCCCTCTGGTTTTCAAATGCTTCTATCTCTGTTTAAATAAAACCCCTGCTTCTCTCCTTCTTCCACTTTTTCTAAAATGGATCCAGACTGTTTTGTATAACAAGTTTTAATGTAGTTATACACAATGTCTTGTTTTTGTGTCTCTGGGTCCTGCAACTATGGTAATAAACTTCTCATAAACTTCTCCTGCAAAAGACATCCGGACTCAGGCCTACTCCTTACCTATATCCTCTCAGACGACAAATTATTTTTTTTTTATCAGTACTGAGTTGTCAATAATGATTAAATGTGCAATAAATCTTAATACATAGGTGGCCTACAGGATCCACTTCTGTAATTTGAGTAAGATGGGTGACACCAAGACTGAATTTTAACATTAGAGGTTGTCCATTTCATCATTCAGATGAGAACGTACAGGGGTTGGACAATGAAACTGAAACACCTGTCATTTTAGTGTGGGAGGTTTCATGGCTAAATTGGACCAGCTTGATAGCCAGTCTTCATTGATTGCACATTGCACCAGTAAGAGCAGAGTGTGAAGGTTCAATTAGCAGGGTAAGAGCACAGTTTTGCTCAAAATATTGAAATGCACACAACATTATGGGTGACATACCAGAGTTCAAAAGAGGACAAATTGTTGGTGCACGTCTTGCTGGCGCATCTGTGACCAAGACAGCAAGTCTTTGTGATGTTTAAGAGCCACGGTATCCAGGGTAATGTCAGCATAACCACCAAGAAGGACGAACCACATCCAACAGGATTAACTGTGGACGCAAGAGGAAGCCGTCTGAAAGGGATGTTCGGGTGCTAACCCGGATTGTATCCAAAAAACATAAAACCACGGCTGCCCAAATCACGGCAGAATTAAATGTGCATCTCAACTCTCCTGTTCCCACCAGAACTGTCCGTCGGGAGCTCCACAGGGTCAATATACACAGCCGGGCTGCTATAGCCAAACCTTTGGTCACTCATGCCAATGCCAAACGTCGGTTTCAATGGTGCAAGGAGTGCAAATCTTGGGCTGTGGACAATGTGAAACATGTATTGTTCTCTGATGAGTCCACCTTTACTGTTTTCCTCACATCCGGGAGAGTTACGGTGTGGAGAAGCCCCAAAGAAGCGTACCACCCAGACTGTTGCATGCCCAGAGTGAAGCATGGGGGTGGATCAGTGATGGTTTTGGGCTGCCATATCATGGCATTCCCTTGCCCAATACTTGTGCTAGATGGGCGCGTCACTGCCAAGAACTACCGAACCATTCTTGAGGACCATGTGCATCCAGTGGTTCAAACATTGTATCCTGAAGGCGATGCCTTGTATCAGGATGACAAGGCACCAATACACACAGCAAGACTGGTGAAAGATTGGTTTGATGAACATGAAAGTGAAGTTGAACATCTCCCATGGCCTGCACAGTCACCAGATCTAAATATTATTGAGCCACTTTGGGGTGTTTTGGAGGAGCGAGTCAGGAAACGTTTTCCTCCACCAGTATCACGTAGTGACCTGGCCACTATCCTGCAAGAAGAATGGCTTAAAATCCCTCTGACCACTGTGCAGGACTTGTATATGTCATTCCCAAGACGAATTGACGCTGTATTGGCCGCAAAAGGAGGCCCTACACCATACTAACAAATTATTGTGGTCTAAAACCAGGTGTTTCAGTTTCATTGTCCAACCCCTGTATATACTCTTGGTATATACTATCACGATTATTAAAGAACAGCTGGTTAAACTTTAAGATATGTTAATGCAAATATTGAATTAATTGTGTGACCACACCAACAGATTAAATGATTTCTTACTTTTTTTGTGCATGATAATATAATGATAAAATATTTTATGGGCTAAGCCCCTAAAAATGAGAATGTCTGGCTCCGCATCTGCATATACGATGGTCTTTGCTCTCGCTCCTCCCTTCAGCGAAGAAATAAAGCTGAGCTCCTGTAGCTGTGAGCCACGACAGATGACAAGAGCTTCAATGAGTAGCTTTAGTTTATAACGTGCCCCATTTCATTGTTGGTAATGGTTGTTCTAATGAGGGAAAAAAGTAACTTGTTTGATTACTCGTTACTAAAAAAGTAACGCAATTAGTAACGCTGTTTATTTTAACGCCGTTATTCCCATCACTGCATAGCCAGTCACATTAACCCATTCAAACAGCAGCACTAAATCCATGTGAAGTTCTGACAGGCTCGCTAGCTTGTTTTAATAGTTGCACAATTGAGCATTACTACTTAAACAACTTATAACAAGGGATAAGTAGCTAAGCATGTTAAGTTGAATGTTTAACTTATCGCTCCCCTTTCATTGCCAGAAGACATGTTGAGGCCTCAAATGTCTGAACTTCCGTCTGTTTGATGGCTGGACATTCCTGTCCTGTTTCTACAGGTGTATAAATGTTTGATAAAAGTGGCATCCCTCCATAACTCAGACCCAATTATACGGCAGCTATTCCTCCTGTATAAGAACCGCCATGAACCAATCCTCCTGGAAAAACTCCTGCAGACCCAAGATAAAACCTCCTTTCTGAACAATAAAAAACTCCTGAACTGCAATTTGAGTCCGTAGTTATTCTACGCCAGAGTTTCCTAAGAAAACTAAATATAACATAGCCTAATTCTTCAGCCCGATGCTCCACATAAAAACATTGTCAGCAGGAGCATTATGGGAGTTTATTGAAAACTGTAGCTTTATGTAACGCGTCAGATAACTGAATTTGTAAATAAATGTGTTTTTTCCTCACTCACAAGATCTGAGGCTCCCAAATACAGAAAATCATTGGATGGATGGAGGCACAAAATTGTGCTTTTTATGCTAATTGTTTGTCTTTTATTGTTTTCCATATTCTTGCTTTTTTATGGTCAAACATTAAGGACATTCTCCCACCATTTATTCAAAAATGTATATAAATATAATTGATAACAAATTTTATGCTGATTTAAATTTTCTATACTAGACACTAACATTCAGTCCTCTGCAATTATTTTTCTGAAATTAAATGGAAAACAAATTTTGCAAATGTCTTGCTTTTCTTTAATTTGTCTGTGCGGTCACTAACAAATTGAATGGCAGGTTTTACTACAACCACATACCACGTACTTTAACTGTTTTAACCAATAATATTCCAGCTATGTAGCAATTAATAAATCATAAATCAAAGAGTGACCATTTCATGCCAAGAAAGCTAAAGATAGAGCCAAAAATAATCTTAAATCTGGATCTAAACCCATCTTCTAGTACCTATTGCTGTTGTACTTCTGTGTCCGCTGCATGCCAGAGAGCTGATTGGGAGCAGTTTGCACCACCAGTTATTTAAAAGATACGAAATATTTTTGTGTACATGGCCTGAAAACGTGTATCTTAAACCATGCAAATTATTTTGTTGTTGTTGTTTGTCCAACAAATCTGGGCTCTCCTTGGCAATCTGTGTTTCACTCTTTACAATGACATTCACAGTGAAGGGAAACTGGATTGGCTGCTGCAGTTTCCTGTAGCGGAGAAGGCTGAGCTGCACAGAGAGCAGCTGAAACGCTAGTCTTTACATTTTATGATGTTCAAAACAAAGTGCTCAGTTTATGACACAGGATGAACACTTTTTTGTTTTGTCCTCAAACAGTTCTTATTCAAAATTGCATTAGTATAGAATAAATCACTCATTATTTCTAAAGAAATAACGAGTGAAATGGCATGAACAGAGCTTAAGCTGATCCCACAAGCGTTCAGGGGGGTGAGTGAGATGCCACTCCACACAATCACGAGGCCTCCACCACAAACTGTTATCCTATTAGTGTAGCAATCAGCGTAGAGTTCGATGTGTGTTTACGACACTCGGACCGTATGATCCAATTGTCGTAGGCATATCTGGACTCATTGCTGTCTAGTATTTTATAGATTTGGAACCTAATGGTAACAAAACTAGACCACTGGAGTGTTTAATTATTTGTTTCTTTATTTTAATTGTTACATATTTATACAGTATTCAATGACATAAAAATGGAAATTCGGGTCAGGACTTTTATATTTAGATCTTGTGACCCAGTACAGTTTTTCATTAGCAACAACCATATGTGGGCAACATTTTATGTTTCATTTGAATGTTTTTTCCACATGATCGAGGATGGATGGAGAGCAAAAGCAGTGTTTTTGAGGTAAAGTGATTTTTTTTTTTTTCTGATATAAAAGGTTAATTAAGTCAGCTCATTGCAATTGAAATTCTTCAAGTTACATGCTGCTGTTTGCTTTGTAGGCAGGAGAGCAATAAGGCATTGATGTGTTAAATGATATGCATATGTTACAACTATTGTTTCAAAATGCAGAACCATCTGGACTTGACTGAATATGGAGGGGGGTTAATATATATTGAAATCAAATTCCCTACATAAATGTACCATCTTTTACATCCTTTATTTTATTGGGAAGGCAGTAACACATACAATAAATAGAACACATAACAATTTCTATTACAAAAGAAATACAACTAATATTCACCAGATGAGCCATCAAACCATCAGCAAACCTGAGCAGCAGGAACAGCTTCAAAAGCAGTGACTGTTGGAACACATATTTGAAGAAGATCTGCCTGTTGTGTCTACACACATAAACACTGTTTAGAAAGGGCCAGTGCAGGAGATTTGTATATAAAAACCATCCAATGAGAAAATCTGTGTACATACAACGATGTCAGTTTATTAGTGTGAGGAGAACAGTGATGAACATGATTTCCAGAGCCTTTAATAAAACACAAAGTACAATGGTAGTATTAGACCTTATACAGTACAGATCAGGTACATTCATAAAGAGCAGATCATCCTAATCCATTTAAAAGCTTTCAGAAACAGGCACAGCGCGTGGCGCAGAACACGCAACCCATATATGGAGGCCTCATTCCCCGACGCAGCATCCTGGGTTCAAGTCCAAACTCCAGAGACCTATGCTGCGTGTCTTCCACCTCTCTCCACCCCACTTCCTTTCTGCCTACTTTAGAAAAATTACAAATTAAAAAAAAAAACAGCCTCTACTACCACAATAAAAAAAGAAACATCCAACACAGTAATACATTTTGGTGGTGACCATCCTCTTCGTAGAAGAAACGTGGTCGGAAAAAAAATCTTGAATATTTGATTGTCAATCACCCGGTGAAACCAAATCATAAAAAATATCAGAACTCCCGGCTGTGTTTAATAATGAACATAAGAGCATTTCCACACACATGATGGGATGGAAACTTAAAGGATTGGGACTGAACACGTGTAGCCTTTAGAAAACCACTGTTCAATGAGGGAAGTGGAAAAAAAAGGCTTCAGTCTGACAGGGAGCATAAAGATTGGACTATGGAGTGACTAAACAAGGTCCGATGGTTTAGATTTACCCTATTCCAGTGGGATGGGAAAATCATGGGAAGAAGAGAGCCGCATGAAGTGATGCACCCATCATGTCTAGTGCCTACTGTACAAGCCTGTGGGAGCAGTATTATGACCTGGGCCTGCTGCAGTTGGTCAGGTCCTGTTTCTGCAACCCTATGTGGCCAAAGAATAAGGTTGGTTGAGTACCTAAATACACTGAATGGCCAGTTTATGCCATCAGTGAATTTTTTCTTCCCTGGTGACACGAGGATATTTTAAGATGACAATATCAGGATTCATTGGGCTTAAATTATTCAAAGTGGTTCAAGGAGCATTAGACATTTTCAATCATGGATTGGCCACCATAGAGTCCAGACCGTAACCCCATAGAGAGTGCTTAAGATGTGCTGCAGCAGAGTTTGAGCAATGGTTCCCCTCTCCCATCATCTTTACAAGATCTTGACAAAAAATAAGAAACTCTTGACAGAAATAAATGTAGTGACATTTGCAGAAGCTTATCAGGTCGATTCCACAGGAAATGTGTAACAGAGTCAAAGCCAAAAGTAGTCCAACGGAATTTTCTTGGACGGACAGTGAAGGTCGTTAAACATGAGATTCTAATCGATAATGGATAACTGGTAAAGCACCTTTTGTTTGTATGAATTCAAACTTAACATTTTGGTTGTGTGTGCATGTTTCTTTTAGTTCTATTTCTGGATGGATGGTATTGAGTGAACTGTCCCCTCAAAACAAAAATAATACATTTCAAAAACTCCCCAGACTATTGGTTTTAATCTCATCGTCTTCCTGGATCCTGGTCCAATCCCACATTGGTTCCTCCTTATGACTAACAAAATTGACATGTTTTTGCAGACCTAGGCACTATGTCATCTGTTTGTTATAGTTATACTTGCTGTTACTTCAGCAGGATTGTCCCTCAGTGAATAGGTATGCTTTACAGATCAGCATTCAGTTTAATATTTGTACAGCTCTGGCATTTGACTGAGTGGGCACAGAGTCTTGTTTTGAAATTGGCTGCCAGTCAAACAAAAGAATGTCAGCACATCAACACCATCTATCAAGTGAAACATCAAGATTTGTAAAATTCTAATTAGAAAAAAAAAAAAAAAAACTTTTTAGGAAATCATTTCTAATGAAGTCCATTACTTTAAATTAAGAGGAAATTGCATTCTTCTCTGCTCGGCTGTTTCAAACATAAACGTGCCATTAGTGTAGGATGACGGGAAAAATAAATACTGTAAATAAAATAGTAAAATAAGTTTGAATGGTTTTTAAAATGTATTTAGTGCTGTAAGTGTAAGGTTTTGTGAACGTGGACAGTTTCATAATTAAAAACATCAATGTTGCATATTTCCTGGTAAGTGATTGCTGTAGAGAAAATAAGTGAGTGATTACTGATGTGTAGCACCTTTGAAAAAAGAAGAGACTTGAGGCAACTGAGGGAAAATTAATAAAAGATAATAACTAAAAGCAACTATGGGGAGATCAGGGAAAACTTAAGCAACAGAGGGCTTCATCTTTGTGTTTAAGCCAGAGTTTGACTGATGACACCACAGAATCCACAAAGCTATTGCGGATTTTGCTGTTGGCAATAAAGTTAAAGGAAACTATGACAATGTTCATCTTCAGAAGTTTAATTGAAATAAATCTGTTTATATTTCTACATATTTTCCACTTGTAAATTAGGTAAATGCCGTACTCTGCTTGTATCGCCTTAAATAGTTTTATGAGTTTTTAGTTGCATTGCTTGTAGCACGTGGAGTGAATAAAAGTTTGATGGGTCACGCTTGTAGGACTGGGCTCATTATAAGTCTGCCTGGTAATGATTTTGGGTGAAAGTAGCAGGTTCTGCAGGAAGCACTGGTCTCATCTCATTCCAGCTTACAGGCAAAATATTAAAACCTCTAAGCCTGCGGTTTGCACTGTTATGAATTGGACTGATGATTCAAAGCAGATATTACAGGCTTGCTTTGACTGCACCGATTGGAGTGTTTTTATTTGTTTGTTAACAACCTTAACAGCTTTTTCTGTAACTCTGAAAACTAGCATTTAACACCTAACTCCCACACAAAAGACTACCTGCACCCAGACTCTTTCAGCGTCAGAAACCTCCAAGACCTGAAGGTATTTCCGCCTTCTGCCTGAAACCTGCGCTGACCTACTGGCTCCCAGCCTTACTCAGATCTTTAGCAAGTCTCTGGAGCTGTGTGAGGTTCCCAGTTCCACATGCTTTAAACACTCAAACCATCATCCTGGTCCTCAAGAAACACAGCATCACATGGTTAAATTACTACAGATATGTCACCCTGACATCTGTGGTCATAAAATCCTTTGGAAGACTGGTGAAACATCTGAAGAACATCACAGGCCCCCTGCTGGACACCCTGCACTTTGCTTACTGGCCAAACAGGTAAACAGATGATGCAGTCAATGTTGGACTACAGTTCATCCTGCACTGTCTCGACCACCCAGGGATGTGCGCAGGATTCTGTTTTTGGATGTCACCTCTGTCTTCAACACCATCAACCCAGGCATCTCCACCAGAAACTCACCCAGCTCACAGTGCCGGCCACCACCAGTCAGTGGAACACCAGCTTCCTGAAGGACTGGCAGTAGCAAATGAGGCTGGGGAGCATCTTCTCGCCATCAGTACCTATCAGAAACAAACCTTTAGGTTGAATGAAAATAAATTAAAATCTGCCAGGGGTATGAATAATCTTGGCCTTATGTAGCTTTTCCTTGACCATGTTCTTAATCATTTTTAATGTTTTGAATCTATTTCACACTTAACATTATAAATAAGCAGCATAATTCCATCACAATTTAACTAACCTTTAAAAAACTAGTGTGACTTTTATCCAAATAATAAAAAACTTATTTTTGCTCAGATATAGGGTCCTGGTCGAAGATCGGCCTGAAATGTGTGATGCCTGTCAATAATATTAAATAAACAAATAAATGTAATATAACCAAGTTAGATATTTAGATTTTCCACTCAAGCTAACATCCGGTCACTAGAGGACAAGGTAAACACAGACCTCTGGAAGACAACAAGGAAGTGAAGACAGACAAACTGTTTTTGTTCTTTTCTTTATTTTTTAAATAAAGTTGATGTTAAACCATTTCTATCATAAAAAAAAAACAAAAAAACAAAAGAGCTATGTTACAATAGCACAGTCAGAAAGGCTTCTGATGCTATCTGTAACACAAATGTTTCTCCAGAGCTTGTGAATTTTTATAGCTTATTGTGAAGATTCCACCCACTCAGGGTGATTTATTATCACTGTTTGTCATGAGCTAATCATCTTCAACCACAGCTAACAATATGTTGATTCTGCCTCATCAGATTACTATCTCTTGTGAATGCCATCAACTTCTCACGGTAAACGCAAATCCCACCTTAGATTCCTTTCTCATTGTGCAACTAACACAAATCATTCCGTTTTAACAGGACTTTTTAGGGACAACATCACATTAAGTACACCATCTATTCTTATTTCATAATGGACAACTTTAAAACAACTGCACAGAATACAACGAACGATTAATTTATCCTGTAGCTGATATTAACAATGCAGAAATGTTGAGATGTTTTTCTTTAAAGTATTTCTTTCAATATTAAATACAAATCAATCAGTGTAATATGTTTTGTATTAGAAAAAAAACAGGAGGAATGTACCAGAGTCTGAAATACACACACCCATTTATACCTAAGGGCAATTTAGAGAGACCATTTAACCTAATGGTCATGTCTTTGGCCTGTGGAAAGAAACCGAAGCACCCGGAAAGAACCCACGCATGCAAGGGGAGGACATGCAGGCTCCATGCAAAAAGACCCCAGGCTGAGAGTTGACCTTCTCGATCCAAAGCAACAGTGCTACCAACTGCTCCACCGTGCGCCTGTCTGTTCTAGAAATATAATATAACAGTTGCACAGGTTGATGTCAATCTGTGCACCACATTTGGTATCACAGCTAGCTTATCTATCCTTGGTCCCTGTCCTGTCGTGGAGTGAGGTGTAGCAGGACCAAAGCACAAACAGGAGGACGGGAGCCTCATGGTGAGTAGAAAGGTTATTTGATAAAATAACTGAACTTAGGCACTACAGCAAGGAAACACATGCAGGGTAACAGGCGAGAACAGAGAGACATGGAAACAGGGATGTCAGTAGTGGATCCGGCAGAGAGCAATGAGAACCAGAGGTTATAAGTACAGGAACAGGGTGAAGAATGAACCATGAACACAGGGAGCTAATCAGGGAGAGAATCAGAAGAAGCTGGTGGAAAGGGAGCCTAAAGAATACCGAGGGTGAGAGACTAATTAACACAAGTGAGCAGGGAGGTGCCAGAAACACGTCTAAATGAACTTAAGCAAGTAAACAATGAGACTGAACTAAAGGCATTAACACGGGGGAAACAGATCTATGAGGAAATGTAAACTAAACACATCTAACACAAGAAGTAACAAAACTAAACAGAAGGAATCTATTAAATCTGAACTGAACAAAGAATCTGGGTGAACAGAGAAAGTAAACAAACTCAAAATCCTGACACAGGTGGATATGACATGTCCACTGTGGGTTGCACTGTGTCTATGCATGAGGTTATGGAGGAATGATGTCAGGCTTGATTGAAGTACCTTGACTGCTTCCTGTGTGGCCACCACTATATGTTTAACGTTAGACAACTTTCCTCTGCTGAACGAGAAAAAATTTTTCTCGGGTGACCGAACCAAAAGTTTTTTTCAAGGGCCCCGGACAATTTTATACCAACAAAGAAATTTAAGAAAATAACTTGTTGGAAGTCCTTATGGATAACTAACTGCTCCTGCTTCATATTTATTTTTTAAAGTTTTTTTCAAAAAACTAGCGGGCCCTTTTTTTTTCCCTTTTTGGGGGAAATTTTTTGGGGCATTCTAAAACCATTTTTCTAGAAAGTTTAATGTCGAATCAGCCTTGTTTTAGGGGAAACATGCCGTTTTTAAAAACCCCAAAATACAAAAGATCAGGTAAATTAAGGTGTTTGTTGTGTGATTTAATTTTAAAGAAGCTTAAAGAGACACCACACACTGGGCCCAGGTGGTCTTCAGAAGGTAGCTACAAAGGTGAAACAGTAGTCGTGCTATATTGTGAGAGTATGGAGAAAACACCTTAGAATAGGTCCCTAAAAACATGATTTTTAAAAGATTGGGCCCCTTTTTTAGAGGTTTAAGTTTTTGGGGATTGGCTTTTGGAAAAATTAAAACCCCCCCATATATTCCCAAATTTAATTTTTAAAAAATTATTTCCAAAGTTAAATTAATTGTTGTACAATTTTTTTAAAGGATTTTTATACACTGCAGATTTTTCAGGTTTTTTTCCCACTGCAAAAAGGGAGGGAAGTCTTTTATTTTTTTCATAGGTCCCCTTCAATGGAGTGACGGAATCAAAAAAAAAATCCAAAAAAATACATTTTGATTTTTAAATAATTCATTTGCTTTTATTAAATTTTAAAAAATTTAATTTTCACAGGGTTTGGGAAGTGGGAAAACCCCCTTTTAAAAACGGAAGTGTATAAAGTTTTTTCTCCCACTGTAGCTTATATTTGAAAAGGGTTTTTTCCCAAAAAGCCGCTGTAGATACTATGGTGTGGGCAAGGGATCTCCGTAGCGGGTCCCTCTTTTAAACAGATTGAAGAACCTCTGACTGAAGGGCACTCTGTTGTTTTTAGGACATCTGTGAAGAGGGGTGCTCAGGGGTTTTCCATGATGTTCTTTATTTTATGAAGAATCCCTTCCTTTTCACAATGATCTCCAGAGGTTCCCGAGGAGCCCCAGAAAAAGAGCCCCAAAATTCTTTTCACTTGTTGGCTTTTTTACGCCCTGGCTCTGATCCTGCTACCCCGCAGATGATGACAGAAGAGTTCATAATTTTCCAAACAGACTCTTAGAAGATGCAGCATCTTTCTGCAAAAAACTGAATGTCCTAAGGGTTTCCCCAAAAGTACTTTGCTCTGTCCCCCTTTTTGGACGGTTCCAGTTGCATCTCCACTCCAGTCTGTTGTCCAGGTGAACACCGAGGTTTTTATACTCCTCCACCACCTCCACTTCTTCTCCCATGATGGATATAGTGTTTGACCTATTCCTGTTTCTCTTCAAATCTACAATCATCTCCTTTGTTTTATTCACGTTCAAGATGAGATGATTGTTTCCACACCATGCCACAAAGTGGTCGACCAGCTCCCTGAACTCAGCTTGTCCATCTCTGATCCACCCCATGACTCTAGAACCATTCAAGTATTTCTGCAGATGACAGGAGTCTGTCTTGTACTGGAAGTCTGAGGTGTACAGAGTGAAGAGGAATGCTGAGAGTACAGACCCTTGTGGTGCTCCTGCCTACCTGGTTAGACACACAACCCTTCAGTCTCACAAACTGTGGTCTGTTTGTCAGGTAGTCTTTGATCCAGGAGATTGTTGAGGCCTCCACCTGAGTCTTTTGGAGTTTCTGACAAAGCAAATGAGGTTGAATTGTGTTAAATGCACAGGAGAAATCAAAGGACAAAGAAGGTTGAAGAGATGCTGCAGAATCCCACAGAGCTGCTCTGCAACAGCCCTTCAGGACTCTAGGGCTGACACCATCTGGACCTGCAGCCTTATTCTGGTTCAGTGTTTCCAGTTGTCTCTTCACCTGACTTCTTGAGACACACTGGTGGAAGGTGGAGCAAAGGGAGCATTGGCATCTTCTGATTTGGTTGAAGGCAAGCATGTAGAAGCAGAAGGGTCCATGGCTGAGGTGGAAGATAAAATATTTGAGGTGTTACTGGACGTTGCGGGCCCTTTGTGGGTTTTCAAAGGGGGGGGGATGTTTTTTTGTTTGGGGGGCGGGGCCCAGGGAAGAGGGAAAAATCCCTTGCGGGGGCTTGTTTTCTAAAACTAAACCCTTTTGAAGTATGTTTCCCAGTTCCGGGGGCTCTTTTCCAGCCCTCCATTGGTCCAATTCCTTCTCCCTTGGACGCCTTGATCTTCTTCATCCCTGCCCAAACATCTTGATTTTTTTTGGGGCTGGAGTTTGGGCTCTCCCAGTTTTTCTTCGGGGAACACCCCTTGCCTGTCTCTTATCTTGATTTTGGATTTGTTTTTTTTATCCCACCTAAATAATTCCCTGTTTTTCCCCCTTCCTTTTGTAAGGTTTTTTTTTCCTTTTTAAAAGAAGGCCCCTTCAGTTTAAATTTGGTGACCCCAGGGTTTTTGTTTTTGGGGAAAAAGCAATCCCCAACCATTTGGTGGGGAGGGTTTTTTATCTAAACAACGGGGGGGAAATATTGTCGTTTATAACACTAAATTTCAGGGTTCGGGAGGGGTTCCTCTACTTTTGGGGGGGGGCACAGGGGAATCCCAGCCCTGTCCCCTAAAAACATAATTTCAAAACCTTTTTTTAAAATCAAAAAAGGGTCTACCCAAAAAGTTTCACTTTACCCTCAAAAATGTGAAAGTAAATTTGGTGCATTCTTTTTTAAAGGTTTGTGAAAATTAATTTAAACCTTTCCCAAATCAAAGTTTTGGGCCTTTAACAAAGCTTAAATTCGGGTGCCACCCCGGGCTGCGGGCCCAACAGTTTTCCAGGGGGAAAACAGCCCCCATGAACACCCCCCAAATTGGGGCGTTAGGGCTTTACCAAATTGGGCCCCTTAAAAAAAACCCAAGTCCAAAGGGCGGGGAAAAATGAACCGGCCCCTTCAAAAGCTTTGGGGATTGGAAGTGTATGAAGCTGCCAGGGGGGGAAATGGCTCGGGTAGGGAAAAATTATTTTTTTTTATATTTTAATCATTTGGAACCCAGTGCGCCAGATTCTGTTATTTATTCAAAATTTTGGGATAAAAATTTTGTTTTCTGCTAAGGCGGGGAAACCCAGCGTTGGGGCATCCATTCAGAGGACTTGCACATTCACTTCCCCCCGGATGAAAAAGGGGTAAGGACATGGGGACAGGCACGGGGGCGTTGGGGGCCCTTTGCACCCAACCCCTTTTCTTTATTTGGGAGCATGGGGGGAGCAATGGGGGAAAACAGTAAAAAAAACCCCCTTTTTAAACCCAAGGAAGAAAACCTCCAGAAAAGGGGTTTGAAAAAATTGGGGGGCCGGATTTTGGTTTAACCCGGGGAATTGGGCCCATTTGAAGGGGCCCCCCCGACCCTGGGGGTTTAGGAGAACAGAAAGAAAACACAAAAGAAAAAAGAAGCCCGAAAAGGGACTTTTTTTTGGGAAAGGAAAAAAGGGTAAAATGTTAATTGGATTTAGCCCCTTTAGTCTTTTCCCACCAAAAGGAAAGAAGGGAACGTTTAAACTCTGAGCAGTTTTCAAGTTTAAAGGGCTTGGGGAAGAAGGGCACATGGAGTTAGTCACATAAAAGTTTAAAGCCAGTAGCTTTTTCCCAAAGGAGAAAAGAGTTAACACTGAAAGAACGGCTTTTGGGGGATCTTTCGGTAGGGGTGGGTGAGCAAAGTTGGGGCCCAGCAAAAGGGTTTGGGAGGTTTTTCCCCTCTCCAAAAAGGTTTTTTACAGGTAGAAAACAGGTAAAGGGCCCAAAGGTTTTAAGGGTTTTTTCTGGGAAAGGGGAAAAGAGAGGGAACAATTTAAAAAGTTAAATACAGCAAATAACAAAAAATTGGAGTAGGGGTGAAAAAGGGGTTAGCGAAGGGGGGTGAACGGGTTTTTAAAATTAAAATTGTTATTCCCGAAAGGCAAAATTTCCTAACAGTTACCATGGCAAAAACAAGGATGGGCTCAGGAAAAACCCTAAGAACCCCTCTAACTAAAAGCTTTTATAAAAAAGGAAATTTTAAAACCAGCCCTAAAAGTGGAAAATTTTTGTCCCATCTAGACCCCACGGGTTGGCCATTGTTATTACTAAAAACCAACACGTTGGGATACCTCTCTCGGGCCCGATTGCCCCTAACCAAATTGGAAAAGGAAGGGGGGGTTCATACAGGGTTTACAAAAAAAGGAGGGTGTTGTTTGCCCTTTTCAAACCCGTCCAACTGGGGGCCGGCCCTTTTAGGGGCAAAACCGGGAACCCCCCCTTTTAACTCCAAATCCAACAAGGGGAAAAAATGACGGAGCAAAAAGGGGGAAATAGTGGGGATAACGGGGGCCTTTTTAACTATAACTTTTTAAAAAGGGAAAAAAGTTTTAAAGGGCCTAGCCTTAAAAGAAAGACAGGTGTCCCCCTCACGGACAAAAAACCGGGGAGTGGTTCCACGGGGAGGGGAGCCTGATAACTAAAGGATTTTCCCCTCCCATTCTATTTTTCTAGGGACTCCAGGCCACCGTAAAACCCTGCAGCCCGGGAGAAGAAGTGCTCTTTTTGGGGGAACTATGGAAAAAAAAGATTTTCTGTTTGTATGATGGAGAAAAATTTCAAATTAAGGGGGCCTTATATTGAGGAGGGGGAGAATTTTAAAATTTCTATTCGGGGGATTTAACAGGGAGCCAAGAAGGGAACCCAAAAGGTGGGAAATATAAATTTTCTTTTTTAAAATTTTTCATCAAAAAACTCTTGCTGCAGCTTTTTTTAAAATCACGGGTAAAGGTTTTTTAACTGCATTTTGGGGGACATAATGATAGTAGGGCCCAGGTTTGTCCTCTTTTTCTTTCTCCCTTCACCCCCTTAGTTTTTTTGCATTTTTTGGCCCAAAAGGTTTTTTTTTATTTTAATTTTAAGTCTTTATTTGTTCTTTTTAAAGTTTACATTTTTCCCAAAAGCGGGCATGCCCTTCAAATTTTTTTATTTTTTTAATTTGAAATTTTGTCAAATCTCCAATTTTTGGGGTCTTTTTTTGTTTTCCCTTGGGGCCCTTTGGGAAGTTTTTCTCTGTTCTTTTGTTCCCATTCCCCGGGATTCCCAGACGGAGAAGTACAGAAATTCTGCAGAATACCCCTTTTTGGCAGCCCCAAAAGGGGAAACCCACGGCCGGGGGTTTAAGGAAGGGGGGTTTTCTACAGCCCACCTCAAAATTAAACCCCTTTCTGCTCGGGGGCACCCCCCCGCGGGGGCAGCCAAATTCATGCCACACTAACCACCCTCCCCCATCCGCCCCGGGTATTCCTTTTTTTCCTTTTTCCCTTCCAAAGCTAAAAATGATGTAATCCTTAAAAGGGCCCCCATTTTCCCGGGGGGGGGGGTTGGGGGCGGGGGGGGGGAGGGGTATGGGGCGGCGCCCCTCCAACCTTTCTCCCCGGGGCCCCTTGCTGTGCTTTTTACCCTCATGCGTAGGATCTACTCCCCCCTTCTTTCCATTCGCTGAGTTTCTGGGGGCTTTTTGGGGATCCCTTCGGGAGTGGGGTTTTTTTTTCTATTCCCTCGTGACGCTTCCTGCAGCTGAGCCTTCTGCTCCACGTGACCTGAATGCAGCAGAGTTCACTGCTCCCTGTCTCCAGAACAGTCTGCAGCTCCTCCATGGGTTCAAGCTTGTTTAACTGCTGCTCAGAGGCCACCTTTTTTTGCATCAGTCATTTTCCCCCCCATCTTTTTGTTTCCCCGGGCTCCATAAAATTTTTTTTTTTTCCAAACGCGGTTTGGAAACATGTCTCCAGAGCGGGCCCAGCCCAGCCAGCATCATATCTCCAGAGTGCTACAACACAGCCCGTCTCTGCCTCTTCTGCACACTGCAGACACCAGCGTAAGCTTGACGTCCCACCTCAAGTTATTTAGGGTCGAACCAACGCTTCAGCTGCCCTCCAAGGCTCCTTCTCAGCTGTCGCTTGGGCCCCCAAATGGTCCTTCTAAGCCATTGCTGGCCTCCTAGGCTCCATCTCAGCCACTGTTGACCTGCTAGACTCCTGCTTCTTTGGGGCCGGCCTCCAGGTCCTTGTCATCGCTGCCGATGCTGGCCGCCTAGATCTCAACGCCTCTGGCCAGTCTACCCCAGTACCTTATAGTTTTCATTGTTGTTGTTGTATGGAATGTTCATTCCAGCCATCAGGGACCTTCACATGCAACAAGCAATCCTAGTACAGTCACTGATGTAGCTCTTGAAATTATTTAGCAGTTTATGTTGGTATTAGAGGGATAAAATATTTAGGACTGATAGAACAGGATAATTGAGTGTTTTCCCGTTGTGAATAAAATTCACAATGTTAAGTGATGGATTAAGGATTGTTAGCTAAACTGCATAACAGGAATTAAGTCTAGGGTCATTGCTGGCATCTTTTTCCTTTCGCGAAGGTGTGGGGACTCACACCTTTTTTTAGTTAACATCAAAAGGTTGCAACATGGTATGCCTTTTTTTTAAATAACAAAGGAAAAACCTCACAGTGAATTTTGTTTTTCCCCGGGGAAAAATTTTAAAATACAACATTGTTTTATTTGTAAGAGGGTTTAAATTAAACTAGTAACGACACATTTTTGTTTGGTGTTCACACAATTCGTTTTGGGAAAAATTGGGGGGAACAGGTTTCCCAGGTTTAGTTTTGGTGTTTGGACATCACTGCAGAGAGCATCAACGTCCCAACAAGTGTAACAGATCGCCTTAACCGCACCAGGATTCACACAAGAGGCCGTCATAAAGTATGTCTGTCTTTTTTTTCAAATTTTTTTAAATTTCCCCTTTCACGTGTAATACTGAACATGCAACTTCAACAATTATGGTGAATTTTTAAATTCATGGTAATTTAGACAGCTTAGTAATGCACTATACAATAGTATAGAGTGTTGTCTATGTAATAGATATTTTAAATTGTCTTTTTTTACAGGGGGGGTTTGTTTTGTACCTCTATATTTTCATGTGTTCATGCTTTTTTTTTAACCCAGCAAACATTATATAAACAACACAATTCCATCTTCTATGTGGGATCATTCTCAAAAAAGGGGGTTTTAACCTAAAAATTAAAATATACCATTTTCAACGAAATTTTGTGGGAACCTGGTGCGTAAAAGTTTTATTTTTGGATATTAAAAAAATCCTAATAGGGATGTCTTTTCAGATGATAGCATTTGTAGCATTGACATGTAACAAATGACTCACCTTTTCTTTACCTTAACAGGATAGTATTACATGTTGGGCGAAGCAGTGGGGTTTTTAATTTGAGAGATGAGGTTTAACCCAAGTTTTTTGGGGGGGAGGGCAGGAAAATAGTATCTCCTGCAGTTCCCATGTCATGACTACCTTTTTTTCCCCCACCGATAGTAGGAAAAAAAACAAAAAATTTTTAAGGGTAAAACATTATAGCTACTTAAAGTTTAACTTTTCATACATGTCAAGGAAAAATAATCTACCTATCTCTGAAAGCTTAATAAGTAAAATGCCCTTTATCCTTTTTAGAAAACTGGCCATGTCTGATCATCTCTATCATCTGGGTTTGCAACCACTCATCAGCACGGTTGGTTGGCCCTGGCTGACTGGGCTTGGGGACCCTTTCCCTTTTTACCCTATTCCTACCACCCTAACAACATACTTATTCTCCGTTTTGCAATGCTTTGCTATACCCTCTTTTGCTTTCCTCCTCATCATCATAATCTTTCTTTGTCTGCCCCCCTCCACAGAACAAAATGAAGGGCATCGAATGATATCCAAAAAATGATGATAATGGGGCTCCGTTTGTCATTTTAAGTCACCCCTTCTTTCCTGCTGGGGCCCAATTTGGGGGCCATTTCTACTGGTGAGTAACTGAAAAAACATATTTGTTTAAGGGGGTAAATTAAAAATAATGGATCTTGTAAAAATTCGAATTGCTGAAGAATACTCTGGCTTTCAGAGCTAATCTGTAACAATAAAAGGGACAGTGTCCAGTAGTAATATGGTAAAAAAAAACACTTTTGGGGGACCAACCCCAAAAAGAGGGGGTCATTTTTAAACCTTGTCAGCACAGCCATGACAGAGTTCAGAGGAGGCAGCCAAGCCTTGGAGGGGCAATCTTAGCATAAAGGGGGGCCCAAACCAAGTGCAGAGCGACCCTAAGCTAGAGTAAAACCCCGTGCCATTACAAGCCTGGAAGGGGAAGAAACAGAGCCATGGAGGTTTGGGGTTTCAAGGGGGGTAGGGAAAAACCCCGGGGAATGCAGAAAGGGGGGCATGACGGTAAAAAAAAGTGAAAAAGATTTTATTTAATGTAAAACTCACTAAAAGAAAAAGCAGGAACAAAACTAACTTAACTTTAAAAAACACAAAAAAAAAAAAAAAAAACAACCTGAGCACATGTGCTGCAGATTTCTGCTAGCACCCAGATAGCTGAGTTCAACACAAAAAACAAAACTTCATAAAATGAAAAAAATTTTTAACTTTAATCTAAATCTTTTTTTTTTGTTTGCCCAAAAATCTAACCTCTGACCATGCTGAGGAAAAAACTGTCCGGGGGGCCAAGTTTGGGAAGAAACATCCACAGTCTTTTAAAACGGTTAGCTACAGCTAACCTCCTTAGCTGTAGGGGGTGGCGGCCGTTCGCCCGGGGGCCCAAAAATGCACGTTACCGTAAACCCCAGTGATGCGGGTTCTCGTTGTCCTTTTTCAGACAGGGAAAAACCCTCCGCTCGGCTTCCTAGAGACCGTGTTCTCTGTAGGGGAAATTCTCTGGGACAGTTTGCTTCTGCAGGCCCCCCAGAAGAAAGTCAAGCAAAAGCTTGTACCTTAATGCCCGTTCATGAAAAAATCTACCGGATACACATACGGGATTCATTTGTACTTATCTTTTTCATATTATCGCGTGATCTTATGACACCCTTGGATCCAGTTTGAAGAGTTTATGTCTTTTTCCCCAAAAAGACATTAGCGCGCTGTTTCCTCTCCGCCAGTCTCTCAGCGGGGTCCTGGTGGTAGAGATCGGCCATTGGAAAAAAGGGGGGCTTTTTATAAAAGCTAGTGGGGATTCATGGGAAAATCCCCCTGTTACCCCCCAATTTTCCTAAGTTTTTTGCCGGAAGTAGGTTAATGCAATTTATTTTGAAAGTTCCAGAAAAGTCCGTACTGGAGTTTAATGTTGAAATCCATGGCTGTGGGTCCCAACAACATGTAATGTTAGAGAAGGAGGATGAATACATTGTGTTTGTGTGTGGGAGACTGAAGAAAGGGATTACTTTTTTTCCACCATGATGTTGATATGAAGAGCAATGGAATAGGAAGTTGAGCAAGGATCTTGAAGCCCAGTCCTCGAGGGTCCGGCAACGTTTAAATGCGTCATTGGTCCAACCAACTGAATAGAAATGGCTGAGGAACCCCCTCAGAGTTTATTTGTGTTCTACATAACCCCGCTACTTGTGTTGTTGTAAAGTGACACACATCTAAAGGATTCCGGATGTTTCCCTTCAAGGACTGGAGTTTGAGACCTAAGGTATGGGGTCTGGAAGGAATGCTAGATGTCAGAAGAAAGAGAGTAAATCCTGAGCAAGTGCTAAATATATTCCCAGTAGAGAGAGTGTGGCTATTGGAGAAGAATTCATTGGCCCTGGAGACGGATGGAGCAGAGGTGATGGTTAACTATGGATTTAATGACAGAAATGTGAAAGGACCGTTGGTTTTGGATTTTGTTTTTGACAATTGTTTTAGTGTTGGTCTCCCACCTTTGTTTTTAGTTCCTTTTGTGTTTTGGTTCAGCTTCCTGTGTTGGGACCACAGCCATGGGTTAGGACATGGATGAACATGGACACTTAACTGTTCACAAAGGCCGGTATGACCTTGTTTGGAACTTTCAAAATAAGCCACATTATTTTGAAATGAGTTACTTCCAACTCAGCCCAGGAAGAGCAGGAGTGAGAGCTGAACAAAAATGTTATGTTCCAACATGGCGGCCTCGATTCGGCTGTGTGCGCTACAGCTAATTGAGAGGCCGCGCATCAGCTGAAGGCCTTTAAACTCGCGGGCAAGAATAAAGCTATTGCTTTGAAGAACCTTTGGATCCAAAGCAACTACAAGTTAAGTATTGATCAGCCGCTCAAATAATCCAGCATTCATGCAAAAAGGGATTGAATAAGACTAGCATTGCTTGACTCTTCTTTGAGGCTACAGAAGCATCCAGAAAGCCCCTGTCCCTAACTGAAGCAGTTTTCCTGCCTGAAAGAGGACAATGGGACCGCAGCATCACACGCCTTCCTGCCAGCACGTCCAGGTAGCGAGAGCTTCCCCGCTGCACCGTGGCCACTGAAGGAGCCGCAATGTGCCTTTGTCATCCAGTTCGGCTGGGCCAGCTAAAATTGCTTTTGTTTGTGTTGAGAAACTCAGCTATCCAAGTGCTAGCAGACTAGCTGCTCAGCTAATTATGTGTTCTACGTTGTGTTTTTAAAGACAAAACCTATTTTAAGGGTGGTTTTAAACACAGATCGTGCATAACGCGCCATTAGCGCTTATGCATTTTAATAATGGTGTTTTAAAAGGTACAGGTGTGACTTTAAAGGAGTGGTAGCAAGCTTCTGTGTGAGGAATAGCTTGAGACGTGGTTTAACTTCAGATAATCTCACTGTCTAGCCAGATTTCGCTGCACATCTGGATCCAGATGCTGTTTTTGTGTAGGACCACAATTTGAAACTGAATTAACTTTGCAGTTAATTTTAGTGTCTGACCTGAACATTGCTAAATCACAAAATATCCGTAGTCTCATTATTTTCGAAGTAGCTCTGACCCACATACAGAGAACACTCCGGAGAAAGAATGAAAAGTAATGAAGGGTGTTTATTTGGAAACAAAATGAACAGGGAACGTAAACAGGTGAAACTCCAACTGTTGGGGAAGAGGGGAAGAGAACTGGTAAATACAGGGAACACACCTAGATGGCAATAAACAAGAAATTTCGGGAAGGAAACAAAAACGGCTTACTGAATGGATGTGGTCAGGTCGCCAGGGATAGAGGGATTCGGGATGTTGAAGTCCAGTCTACTTAGTTGATCACTTGGTTGTGACTTAATTGTACTTGGAGAAAGGTGAGGTAGTTTCCTTGTGCTGATACTTGCGGTGGAGGTTGGACAGGTTACGCTTAGTTCTTGGTCCAGGAGATGAAGGTTGCAGGAAACTGCCAGCTTGGTCGAAGATCCAGACGAAACGAAGTAGAGAACGAAATCCACAAAACGAAGTTAACCAGGAAACACCTAGCTCACAGAGTCTGTGGTTCAGAGACATAAATCCAAAGGTCCTGGTATTTGGTCTGTAAAAGCGCATGAACAAAGTTAATCAAAACACGAGAGTCGAAGCATAGACTTTGCATTGGCAGAGCTTGTTCCCACAGAAGGCAAACACTCTGGTGTCGAAGTACTGGCAGCCTCCTGCTTAAATATTCCACCAAGCAATCAGCAGGATAAGTCGCACCTGTCACCCAGCACACCTGAGAACTTTAGCACAGTCTGGAAACACTGAGACACAAGCACAAAACACACAATAACAACCCAGATCCCAACACGTAGAGCAAGCAATAGCATTGTAACACTTAAAAGCATAGTATTGTCATAAGTCACAGGTTGAATGGCCACCCGGTTTTACACTCATACAAATATTTCCAATATATGTATAGTCAAAGATGAAAATATAGCTGGACATACATTTTTAGATGTATGATGTGTTATTGTTGCTTTTAGCAATTTCCCATAACTTTGTTGTTTTGCTGTGTCTGCCAGAATGATGGAATCACACTCCATTATGAATTCTGCAGACGTGGAGCGGCAGAACGTTGTTGTTGCTGATCTCATTCGTTTTTCTCCAGATGAGTGGAATGCTTTAAAATAGTTTAACCTTGCTGCATGGAAAGAAAGGATTCAGGAGTTGGTCAACTTCAAAGAGAGAATGCTGTGAAACTAGAGCTCTCAGAAGCTGAGAAGAGGATGGAGAAGGCTGAAGCGAAGTTAAAAGACCTAAAAACAAATGAGCTAAGAAAAATTACATCCCTAAGGGAGCAGCAGACCCTCACCTCTCAGGTGCCAGACTTCCATAATCACTCACAGCAGGAGACAGACTCCCGTTGCAGTGGACCACCACCAAGATGACCGAGTGCCGGACTCAGCAGGTGTAAGTCGTCCAAGTTGGAGGAAAGAGCAGTTTCCCAGTTTGATTTGCACTCCTCTCCCTTCGAGTCCACTCATTGCAAAGCTCTTATTTAAATCGCAAGGAAACCCCCTTCCCCAGAGGTTAGATCAAGATCTTCCACCATTTCATTAACTTAACCAGCTTGACTTTTCAGATAGACATGGTCCATATTAGGAGTATGGTGTTCGTTTTAAGCAGCTTGAGTCCCTTGTTAAGGACATAGAGGTTTTTGATAGGTAGGCGGGAGTCAAATATTGATGCTAACCTGCGTGAGGTTGAACATTGTCTTCTTAATCTGTGTCTTCCTAAACCTATTTGGAAAACAACAGCTATGAGTGTTCATGTGTTTATAAAAACTCTTCCTCCAGAAATTAGTGACAGTTATCCAGCTCTTTGCCAGGCTCTTAGAGAGGAGTACTATGTTTACAGAGATGAAGCTGCTGCCACTATTGATGCTTTTGCAGTTCTGCAAAAAAAATGATGAACCTCCCAGAGAGTATGTCCACCGCTTGAAGTCTGCTTATTTTCAGGGATGTTATGCTCCTGGTCTTGAAGAAGACCAAAGTTTTAAGTCTTTGTTTCTTCATAATCTCCATGAAAGTGTGCAGTATGATGAGACCATGAATTGCATAATAAGAACCTCTCCATGCAGGAGATGCACAGGTATGCTCAGCTTGTGTGGGAAACACGTGTCCGTTCAAACAGAGCAGGAAAAGACAAAGGAAGTGTGTTGAACATTCAAACTGTGAACGACCTAGGAAAAGGCCAAGGGACAGAGCCAGGAAGTTATGAACTGGCACCAGCTAAAACCCAAGCCGCCAGATGAAAGCCAGACACCTTTTCAAAGTGCAACATCGAAGTGTAAGATCTGTGTTAAAGAGTGGAGCCACTCCAAAGGAAGCGATTGAGATGATACGCAGGTGCGTTATCACGAAGGCTATGGCGTTCATAACAGACATGGCAAGCCGTTGCAGTCCAGAATCGACCCTGTAAAATTGATCAAACAAGGTATGAAGATGGTAAATAATTTCCAAAACCCTATATTCTGATTTACCTTTTCCTTTCTTTGTGTTTTAAACTTGAGAAATCATTAAGGTTTTAAAAGCAGTATTATGATGGTGTGAAAATGAGTTTGTTTGTTTCTGTTTTACTTAAACTTTAAACATTCATTAGTGTTAGTCTCTGCCAAAATCTGCCTCGTTTCTGTCCAAGCAATAACCTCTGAACCAAAAATGAACTGTTGAACTCTGCCTGCCCACAGGAATCTAGTGACTCTTTTCACATGGTTGAGGACTGATGGGTAGCTACAAAGACTGTGTACCACATCCAATTCTTTGGACCTAGTCCATGTTCATCCATGTTATAACCCATGGCTGTGGTACCAACCCCAGCCATGGGTTATAACATGGATGAACATGGACTCTGAACTGTACACAAAGGCCGAGTTTGTGACAACCCGCTCGTTTCTAGAGCTGTGTTTCACTATTTTTTTTTTCCTCTTCCCTCTTTCCTCGGCCCCTCCTGTCATGCCGTCACTTAATACGCAAAGTCATGCTCTGAACTTGTACTCACCTGATTGGTCCACCGGTCATGCTCGTTTCCTCCTCTCATTTTAAAATGAAGTGGCGGTTTCCTGGAGAGCGCTGAAAAAAAAAGCAAAACAATATCCATCACGGTTCCACCAGCGTTGCGAGTCTGAGTTGAGCTATTGAACTTAAAGTTGAGGCTGTGTAATCTCTCATCTCTGCTAATCGGCTAATAGTTTTACTAATAGTTCTACTTAATGCGCGAAGCTGCAATCTCAGGTTGGATCTGATGTACGGGGCTGCTTCATTACTCTCGCTGTCTGAGTGCTGGGGATCCTGGGGGTGTGGCGCTCTGCTTGTCTAAGATTCTCACGAGACCTGGAAGATTATTCATTCTGATATTTGTGAACATAGAATGACATTTTGGATCTGATATTTATTTATTTTTTTTATTCCACAGCTTTTTGCTGTAGGAGCATTATATGTATGGGAGCCTTTTCCCACGAGATTGTGGAAGAGAAGAAAAGACCATTGGACATTGAATCTTCTTATGGACATTTAAAAAATATATATATAAAAAACTGAATATGTACTGAATATATCTTTGAGGGGGGGTAATCTATCTTGTGTATGTGTGTGAAAAAACAAAGGAAAAAGAAACAATCTTTATTGTAAGATTGTTTCTAAGCCATTAAGCCATTAAGGGGTCAACTTCATTGTTAAGTATGATCCTTATGTGACAGTTAAAGGAAATGTAACAATAATATAACAATTTATGCTATCCGAATTGTCAGGAGGGATACCTGGCTGGCACCCCGTTTATTTTTTTCTCATATAAAAAACCGTCACATAAAAAATTGGCACCTCAGATGGCATGAAGTTTTCGTGTTGAATGACAAATAAAAAAAATAAAAATAAAAATGATGAGCACAGAAGTAGAAAAAATCGAGCACCCTTTAATAACTTCCTCTCCCCCAACGGTGATGACCCCTATACGCTCCACAGCATATACTCTTTTGGACATGGAATTAACCGGCTTGGATTTGTTGTTGGAATTCACCGTAGCACCACAGCCTCCAACTTGAAACAAAACACAATCTGCACCTGAAATCTCAATAAAAGGAGTTTAAAACAATTATGGAAGATATAAAAGCTGATGTTAAAAGGGAAATAAACAACATGAAGGACATGACAATAAAAAGTGTGGGAGAATTACTTCAAGCCCACGAACAACGACAATACGAACGCATGGATGCGCAGTTGGAATATTTTCTTTCACAAACAAAAACTTCTCTTGGTTGGAGACTGAAACACCATCAATCTGAGTTGTTAAAGGAGTTCAAATCTCTGCTTACACTAGTCACAGGCAGTATTTCCGCTCTGCAGGAAGAGGTTTCCCGCCTGCAGGGGGAGATTTCATCCTGTCAAGCTACAATCAAATCTGTGTCAAAAGAAATTGTGACAAAAATTCACCCAATTCAGATGTGTCAGCAGACCACACCAATGGATTAATCCGTTCAAACAATGTATAAGGATATGTCAGAACCAATGACACATATTAACAAACCTTGGATGGAATCTACTGTTCGGCCTGGGTTAACAGGGACCCAAATGACAGCAGGCGGCACCACCTTCACAATAAACAGGACACGGGACTTGGGGAAAAATCCTGTAAAATTGTTGTTTCCAACATATGGTAAATTCGGAGACCCTTCTGATCCTTTGCAATACCTGGAACGGTGTGAGGATTATTTATCATTGAATGCATTGACAGATAAGGAACTTATGGCTACATTACGGAATGTACTGCACGGCACAGCTAGAGATTGGTGGGATGTAGCTAGACACCGCGTACATACCTGGGCTGATTTTCGGAGACAGTTTCAAGCTGCTTTTCTCTCAGAGGACTATGAAGATGAGTTAGCAGAACGAGTGAGGACCCAAGTTCAAGGAGAAAATGAGAGCATCAGAGATTTCATATATATGTACCAGTCTTTGTGCAGACGATGAAAACCGCACATTGAAGAAGAGGATATTGTCAAGTTGATCTTGAAAAATATTGATCCCTCATTGGCCAGTCAGCTAAGAAGTAGCAGAGTAATGACTGTGGATGAACTTGTTCGTCTGGGACAGCAACTGGAGAAAGATCGAGACAATCAACAACAGTATGAACACCGGAAACAAGCCAAAAACCCACCTAAACCAGTGGAGCATAGACCTCATCCTGACAACACAGTAAGGCAAAGACAACCCAATTACACCCAGAATCATAATCGTCCTTCTCAACCATTCTGTTGGCGTTGTAAGGATAATCATTCTCCTTCAGCCTGTCCACGGGTTGGAACCAATAGCTCCCCTTTACCTTCAAACCCTCCGCGACCAAACAGTACAGCACCCATTTCATCAGCTCCAGGCCCAGCGACACTTGGCTCTCTCACCAACACTGGATTTTCCAGTGAACGCTGCTCTATGCCCACTTCTTCAGCCAGCTCTCTTCCGAGCCAGTTGATAATTCCCATTAGCATAAATTCCTCGAAAGGAGCTGCAATTTTGGATACAGGTTCCTCTTACACTAATAAATGAGAACGTATGGAATGAACTAAATGGAGAAATCAAACCTCGGATTTCCTGTTCCACAGAACATCAAACAGCTTCAGAGATTTCCTGGAATGGCTGGTTGGTACCACAGCTTTGTGCCAGATTTTTTCGGCCTTAACAGAACCTCTAAACGCTCTGAAGCGAAAGGGAGCATGATTCATATGGACATCATCGTGTCAAGCTTCATTTGAAACCTTGAAGGAGCGTCTGATCTCTCACCCTACCCCCCCCCCACCCACCCCCTTGGTCATCCAGACTTGAAAATACCTTTCATTGTTTATACAGATGCCAGTGATGTGGGTTTGGGCGCTGTACTAACTCAACAAACTGGATTGGGCTCAGAACAGGTCATCGCTTTCGCCAGTCGTACTCTCAACACAGCTGACAGAAATTATTCAACAACTGAACAAGAATGTCTGGCTGTGATATGGGCCATCGAAAAATGGAGACATTATCTGGAAGGACGACATTTTACAGTTGTAACAGATCATTCATCATTGGTCTGGCTTTTTAAAACTAAAAAAAACCAGCACTCGTTTGATCCGGTGGGTTCTCCGACTGCAGGACTTCTGTTTTATGGTGGAATATCGAAAAGGAAAGTATAACACAGTTCCAGATGCTCTGTCACGAGCTCCGATTAACACTTACAACCATTCTCCCCTTACTTGTGCAGTGGTACTACGGTCTGTGCGAGACACCTCTCGTCAACTACTAATTTCAGATGACAATATCTGGAAAGCCCAACAGGATGATCCATTTGCACAAGATCTGTATCAGAAAAAGATGGAAAAAAGGACCAGTGCAAGAAACACCAACTATCAATTACACCATTGTAGAAGACAAAATCTACAGAGTTGTCACCTTACCACATAAAACCCTTTATCAGGTCTATATACCACCAGCACTTCGTCAACAATTGTTGTATCAATACCATAATGACCCCTTATCTGGACATTTTGGGCGTTATAAAACTTATAAACGCTTGCAAGCCTTGGTATACTGGCCAAGGATGAGCATTGATGTATGAGACTAGGTCAGAGACTGTCAAATACACAAACCTGAAACCAGAAAAGCTCCTGGAAAATTACAACAAACAAAAATGAATGCACCATGGGAATTGATGGGCATGGACCTTATGGGACCTTTTCCACGGAGTATTAATGGCAACATTTACCTCCTGGTTTTTGTAGATTACTTCTCTCGGTGGGTAGAAATGTTTCCCCTCTGTAAAGCTTCTGCAGAGACAGTTTCTCATTACTTAATCAAATAAATTCTAACACGATGGGGTGTACCACAATTCATACCTTCGGATCAAGGACCACAGTTCGTTTCCTCCATTTTTAAAGACACCTGCAAACGATGGAATCTCACACGGAAGAAAACATCAGCATTTCATCCCCAAACCAACCTGACGGAAAGAATTCATTGTAACATCAAAGTTATGATCTCTTACTATGTCAACGACAAACATAAAAAGTGGGATAAATACTTACCAGAGTTTCGTTTAGCTCTGAACTCAGCAGTTCATGAGTCTATGGGCGTGACCCCTGCAGAGTTAAAGCTAGGGCGACCTCCTAAGGGGCCTTTGGATGCAGAGCGTCAACCCATTCTGTGTGACCCTGATACTTCTATCTACATCACTGCAAACCAGATATCTGAACTTCGACGGTTTGCAGATGTTAACCTGAAGAAAGCTAAACAAAGACAAAAATGAAACTATGATCGAGGAAGAAGAGATGGCAGTTTTTCAGAGAAAGATCGAGTACGGATCCTCTCTCACCCCTTGTCCAAAGCAGACAAATCATTTACTGCCATACTTGCTCCTCAATGGAAGGGTCCTTATCACATAATCAGAAGAACTGGACCTATAAATTATGAAGCGGTGTTGGAAGATACTGGAGAAGACCTTCTTGTGGGTAATGTATCACAAATGAAACCTTCTTACCCTACTGCCAAAGAAGTGGATAAAACACAGCGCCGAAAAAATCCTGGAAATATTTGATGAAGATTTCCATGGCTTCACTTCTTCTGACCTGTTGGCAAATAAAAAAATAAACATCAGACCCAAAATGTCATTCTATGTTCACAAATATCAGAATGAATAAACTTACAGGTCTCGTGAGAACCTTAGACAAGCAGAGGGCCACACCCCCAGGATCCCCAGCACTCAGACAGCGAGAGTAATGAAGCAGCCCCGTACATCAGATCCAACCTGAGATTGCAGCTTCGCGCATTAAGTAGAACTATTAGTAAAACTATTAGCCGATTAGCAGAGATGAGAGATTACACAGCCTCAACTTTAAGTTCAATAGCTCAACTCAGACTCGCAACGCTGGTGGAACCGTGATGGATATTGTTTTGCTTTTTTTTTCAGCGCTCTCCAGGAAACCGCCACTTCATTTTAAAATGAGAGGAGGAAACGAGCATGACCGGTGGATCAATCAGGTGAGTACAAGTTCAGGGCATGACTTTGCGTATTAAGTGACGGCATGATGGGAGGGGCCGAAGAAAGAGAGAAGAGGAAAAAAAAAATAGTGAAACACCGCACCGAGCGGGTTGTCACAAGCTAATCAGGGGGATCTGGGACAGCTGTGGAGGAGAGCAAATTAGGCAGACTTGAGTGAATAGAGAAAAGTTAATAATTAACACAGAGAGAACTAAACTAGACACATGAAATGACAAACCAATGGTGGGCTTTAACAACACTGATCCAGAGGATGAACTAAAATACACTGAGAGCAGACCACATAAAATAAGTAAGAAACTAAACCTAAAGGAGTGAATGTATATAGTGACACCTTTCTAACAACAATGAACACAGAGCATTGACCTGAATATGGCTAGCGAGCATGTTCCTGTAGAAATATAGAGGACCAGTTAGGTTTTATAAATTTGCTTAGTTGTAGTGTCAAGAAGAGTTTGGACTTTGTATTGCAATTTTTTTTTCCATTTGCTTTCTTGTCAAATTAACTTTCTGTTCTACCTCTCCTACCTGTCCCACTGACTGTCAGTGTTTATGAAAATGTATTTATTTTATCATAGCTTTTCCTGGATTCCCTTTTCCAGAGCCAGTGTAGCTTCAAATAAATATTTTTTTCTCTTTTTTAAGGAACATGGGAGCCATCTTGCTTGGGTGTCCTACGCCTGGAATGAAGCCTAAGCACACCAACATTGTCTTCCTCAAGACCCACAAAACGGCTAGCTCAACCATGCAAAGCATCCTGTTTAGGTTTGTGGAGCGCCACAACCTGACAATGGCATTTCCTAAACCGAGTTGTCATCTACAGTTCTATTTCATCCCTACTGACTGCCAGAGGCGGTGCTTCAAGCACTGAATGATCATTCTTGCGCATGCGTAGGTCGAGAAATTAATAACAACATGGTCACATGTGACCTACCGGTGGCTCACGTGAGTCTATATGGTCACATAACACCGGGAGCCCAGTCCCTTCTTTCTTCTCGCGTGCAGGTTGATGAATGCAGGTGTTGACTTGTGTTTGTTTGTTCCTCGTTCCTCTTGCTGCTTGCTGCTGGGAGCCTCGTGATCATTTGTGGTCGGAGCTGCGGATGGTTCTGCCCTCCAGAGGCTGCGCAAGCTGCCTTTTCTCCCAGGGTTTCTGGTAAGTTTGTTCGGCTCGCCGGTAGCGTTTTCTGCTCATGCTGAGTCCGTTTATTCATTTATACGTTTACCGCTGACTCTCCAGTGGCGTTTTTTGCTCGTATTGAGTCTATTTACTTTCTTCGGCAGTGATTTGCTGCTCGCTTTGATTTGTTCCCCTTATTGGTTCGCCGGTGGCGTTTTCTGCTCGTGCTGAGTCCATTCATTCCTAATGCGCTGACTCTCCAGTGGCGTTTTCTGCTCGTGTTGAGTCCATTTGGGTTTCGGCAGTGGCTTACTGCTCGCTTCTGTTTATTCCTGCTTGTCTGACTCCCCAGTTTACTTTCTTCGGCAGGGGTTTGCTGCTCGTTTTGATTTGGCTCGCCGGTAGCGTTTTCTGCTCGTGCTGAGTCCGTTCATTCCTTTATGCGCTGACTCTCCAGTGGCGTTTTCTGCTCGTGTTGAGTCTCTTTACTTTCTTCGGCAGTGGTTTGCTGCCCGCTTTGATTTGGCTCGCCGGTGGCGTTTTCTTCTGCTCGTGCTGAGTCCAGTTAGTTTCGGCAGTAGTGGCTGCTCGCTTTTGGTTCTTTCTGTTTGTCTGACTCGCCAGTGGCGTTTCTGCTCGTGTTGAGTCCTATGGCTTGTTGCTGTAACAGGGTCTTGACGACACTTTTTCTGCCCGTTCGACTCCATCTGTCCGCTGGGTCATGGACAATCTTTGTTGTGCGTCCTGTTCGGGTCCCCTGCAGCCGGAAGACGGTCATGACATGTGCCCTCCCTGCCTTGGTGTTGCCCATCTCAGGGAAGCACTTTCAGATCATGCCTGCTCTAATTGCAGTGTTCTGCCCCGAACAGTGCAGTTGGCCCGGCTGTCATCGGTAGAGCAGCCTGTTGACTGGGCGGTCTCTATCCAGCAGGATCCGTTGCCGCTTGGACAGGGTGCGGCCTCCACAAAGCGGTCTGCTGAGGATGTGCCCTTGGCATCTAGGAAAGAGCCAAGCGTTTCCTGACTTGCTCCTCCAAAACACCCCAGACTGGCACAATAATATTTTGATCTGGTGACTGTGCAGGCCATGGGAGATGTTCAACTTCACTTTCATGTTCATCAAACCAATCTTTCACCAGTCTTGCTGTGTGTAATGGTGCATTGTCATCTTGATACACGGCACCGCCTTCAGGATACAATGTTTGAACCATTGGATGCACATGGTCCTCAAGAATGGTTCGGTAGTCCTTGGCAGTGACGCGCCCATCTAGCACAAATATTGGGCCAAGGGAATGCCATGATATGGCAGCCCAAACCATCACTGATCCACCCCCTTGCTTCTCTCTGGGCATGCAACAGTCTGGGTGGTACGCTTCTTTGGGGCTTCTCCACACCGTAACTCTCCCGGATGTGGGGAAAACAGTAAAGGTGGTCTCAGACATAGCTACTGACTGAGCTTTTACTGTAACTAACTCTATGTGCTCTCTTCAGACTCTAAACTTGAAAACTGGCTGAGAGTTTATCTGTTCCTTCTTTCTAGGTGAAACGACTAAAGGAGCTACACCATTAAACCCTTTTAAACCCTTTCCTTTCCCCATAGAAAGTACTCCTGGATCTTGCTTCTTTGTTCTCTTTGGGTCTCTGCTCTGTTCTCTCTAACCCCCAAGCGGTCGGGCAGATGGCCCGCTCACACTGAGCCTAGTTCTGCTGGAGGTTTTCCCCCGTTAAAGGGAGTTTTTTCCCTCCCCACTGTCACTCAGGGATGCCCCTCAGTATGAGGGATTGCTGCAAAAGTCAACGCCAGTGACTATCCACTGTCTCTACTTTTCATCTGGGAGGATTTGAATGCTGCAAGTCACTGACTCGATGCAATCTGCGGGGTTTCCTTAGATAGAAAAAAACTTTTTATCCAAATTTTTGGAAAAAATAACAGAATCTGGCTACACTGTTCAATGATTAAGATTAAATTGGAATTATGTCCCTGGATTTTTGTGAATTGCCTTGAGACATTTTGTTGTGGAATTGGGCTATATAAATAAACTGAACTGAAAACTGAACAATACATGTTTCACATTGTCCACAGCCCAAGATTTTGCGCCCCTTTTGCACCTTGGGAAACCCAACGTTTGGCATTGGCAGATTTGACCAAAAGGTTTTGGCTTATAGCAACCCGGCCGTGTATATTGACCCTGTGGAGCTCCCGACGGACAGTTCTGGTGGGAAACAGGAGAGTTGAGGTGCCCCATTTAATTCTGCCGTGATTTGGGCAGGCCGGGTGGTTTTTTAATTTTTTTTGGGATACTTTAACCCCCAACACCCTTTCAAATTTTTTTCCCAATTTTTTCCCCTTTTGGTTTTTTTCGCGCCCGGTGGTTTTCACTTCCCCCGGGTTTATTAAATAAATTATTTTTAAAAAAATTATATTATAAATTTTTAATATTATTAAATTTTTAATTCCCAAGGCCCGTTTGCCCGGCTGGGAAGTTTTCCCCCTATTAAAGCCCAGATTTCCCCCCCCCAAAAACCCGGGCCCCCCCCGCGTCCAGGGAAAAAATTAAGCCGAAAAAAAACAAAAAAATTTCGCCAATTTTTAAAAAAAAAATTTAATCCCGAAAAATAGTTTTGAACTTTTTTTTTTTTCCCCCTTTTTACATCTTTTTTTTTTCCCTGGGCAAAACTTTTTTTTAAAATTTTCACATTTTCTTGGGGGAGGTTTTAAAATAATTTTTCAGGTTCAAATGTTTTTCCTTTTAAAAAACTTTTTTGGTCCCCAATTTTGCTCCCAAAATTAGTCAAAATAAAGTCAAAATTTTTTTTGGGGTTTTCAATTAATTTTTCCCATCAATAAAAGCGCAAACTTTGGAACAAAAGACAGTTCCAGACGTACAATCCAAAATAACTTTTTAAAAAAGTATAATTTTTTTTGTCGTTTTTTTCCCCCTGTGTCTCAGCTGTGATATGTTAATTTCTACCTCAGTTCCTCCTAGCTCCCCCTTAACATTTCATCCTAGCACTCTCTCCAGCTCCTTTGTCAAAGGAGATGTGTGCAAGCTAAATGCAGTCCAGCTCTGTGAGTCACAGAGCTAGAGGAGACACCGCAGCACAGAGGTTTCAGTGTATTTTTGTGGAGTCAGAGCATGCTGGAACAACGCAAGATCGCAGAAGGCTGGCAGGGTGAGCGGTTAGAGCAGCTTATTCTGCAACACTATGAGTTCATTTCAGCTCTAAAAAGAGCTTTGGGTGGGGGTCCAAAGGTTTTTGCTGACATCAAATTTAAAAATTTTTAAAAAACTGGGTTTTCTCTGTCTCCCCTGAAAAGACCAAAATTTTGTTATTATTTTTTAGTTCACTCAGGGGAGAAAAATTTTGTAACTTTAGGGCAGTTAAAGGTCACTTTAAAAGCTGCAGAGCTTTTTTTTTTTTTTTTTTTTTTCCCGTTTTTAAAAATTTGGGAAAATTTTTAAAAGAACAGCACACTTTTTTATTAAATAGTTTCCCAAAAAGCTTTAAAAAACAAAATGCCCGTAGGGTTTTTGAAAAACCTTAAAATTTTAAAAAAAACCAAAAGAAAGAAAAAAGATACCCCAAATTTTAGTTAGCCAAATTAAAAAAGGTTTTGAAAATCAGGGTTGGGCACCACGATCAGAATATAGCCAAAAAAGCCCTTTTGGTTTTCTGATATTGGGCCCGTTGATCTCAGCCCAATGCTGCTGCATTATGGGCCAGTAGGTGAAAGACGACATATGAGCACTAGCATTCGAAACAGCCAGTATTGCACCAACATACAGTATAAACTCACAACAACTTCTCTCCAAAATATAATCATTTATTAATGAAAATAATACTTCAATTTAAATTTAAAAAATAAAATTAAATTTTAAAAAAAAACCCAAAAAAAAGTAACTAGCATCCCCGGGCCCTTTAAAACCTGTTAAACACTCAAAAAAGTTTACACCACAAAAGACATACAACACAATGAGAATAAAAAACTTCTGAATTGTTTTACCCTAAATTAATTTTCTCAGCCCAGACACAACTTCTTATTAACCAGGTTGAAAGGACAAAGTGTCCGTCTTGTTGGGCCCTCCAAAACTGTGTGGACCCCCTGACTGCGCTGCTGCAGCTGCAGTCTTTGCTTCCTACTGTGTCAAACTTGTTCTGCCGTCCCATATGATCGGTTACATTTCATAGAGGCTTATTACTGCCTCCGAAGGTGGATCAGAGGCAAAAAAAAGTCAAGGGAGTGGGCCTTTTTATTTTGTTGATCAGGGAGGCGAATAAACACTGGGGCAAATCAAAGGGGGAAAAAATGGGGGGTTTTTTTGGGGGTAAAGGGGGGTTTAAATTTATGATGTGCGTTAAAAATGTGGCCGGGGGTGGGGCCTTTTCAGAAAGGGGTGATGAAAAATAAAAAATTTTGGGAAAAAAACTTCTTTTACTACAGTCATTGGAAAACTAAGGTTTTATCCCTTTTTCCCCCCGAACGATCAAAAAGGGGGGAAAAAAACGGGTTATGCATTTATTAAAAGCTTGTAGGGGGGTAAAATTTTTCAGCATTTACTCTTTAGTAATTTCTTTTATGGGCTTTAACCAAATCTCTCACAATTTTTATTTTTATTTGGAAATCCTTCTTACAATTGGGTCCAAATTCATTGAGGTTTGCAGACATTTTTTGTGAACAAGCTGCCCCTTTTTAAGCGGGATTTCTATTAAACCTTTGTGGGAAATTTGTTTTGGGGCCCCCGTTTTTGCTTTTCAAAAAAAACCCGGGGCCCCAGTTTTTTAAAATAGAATAAATTTGGTTTTTTTAAAACAAAAAAGTTTTATCATAAAAAGGGGTTTCCAAAGGGCGTGTAGACACCTA